>JAJONR010001745.1:0-119812 GCA_029582245.1 Solanum etuberosum
TATATATATATATATATATATATATATATATATATATATATATATATATATAAAGAAAAATTACACAACAAAATAAACATATGATATGTATTTACGAAAAATTATTATTGTTTAAAATATTACTATTTATAGCTATATTTAGGATTTTATAGAAAATTTCTCTCTCTTCTCTCCGCCTTTCTCCTCCCACTACCCTCTCTTCCCCTCTCTGTCTCCAAGGCCAAACAGTAGCAACCCAAAAAACATTTCACATAAATATGACAATTATATTTTGTATTATGTATCAAATGTATTTGTATTCCATATCAACTCTATTTTGTATTATGTATCAACTGTATATGTATTCTGCATCAATTGTATTATGACAATTTGTATTCTGCCAATTGTATTCGTCGACACAAATTATGTTTGTTAATACAATTGATACAATTATATTCAATATATGATACAAATCAATTGTATTAATTGTATTCAGACAATTATATTTATATTTATATGTATCAACTGTATTTGAATTATGTATCAATTGTATTAGTGATACAACGAATACAATATGTATTCATCCTCTCTCCTCCCTCTCCCAATCTCGCTCGTCTATCTTGACCTCGCGCGTCTCTCTCCTCCTTAAATGAATACAGTTGTATTCTTTTGATATAAATTAGTTGTATCAATTGTATTCGTAATACAACCTGATACAATGAATATAACAAGTATGCAGCCTCTCTCACCACTCTCCTCTCTCTTCTGAATCTCGTTCGCCTCTCTCCTCTCTCTCTTCTAGTCTCGCTCGGCTCTCCCCTCCCCCTAACATATAACTATAATTCATAATTAAGCAAACTATATCTATATATCTCTAATTAAGCGCAAACTATAATTATTTTTGAAACTTTCCCTATATTATAAAATAGAAGTATCAAATGAAAAGGTTGAAGTGAATTTAGATAGTTAAAATGAATCTGAATAGTAAATGGAATAGTCATTAACCCATTCAGAAGCTTCTTGGTTAAACGTGTTGGGCCTGAATGGCTACAAATCGAATAATAATCCAATCCATCTAATTCCTTTTATATATATTTTTTAAGCATCTAATTCTTTTGTCTTTTTTGTTAAATCATACATAACATGATATGAGTTTTTCATTATTTACGTATTTGCATGAAACTATAACACAACGTGCCCAAAATAAAAAAAGATGGAAGTTATAATTAGGAGGGCATTTATGTCATTCAGTAAAACTAGGCCCCCTGTTTCGTATGGACGGCCGCCCGATATAGAACGAAAGCGGTTGCACGTGCGCCAACAGTAATCCAACGGGGTCGGTGTTTTGAATGGCAGTCTGAGTAATTACAATTTACATTAAGGGTAATGTCGTAAAATAGTATTTAGTAATAATTATTTGGTTCAGGTAAAACAAAACAAGGCTTTTTGAAACCACGCACTATGAAGTTACACTTTATATCATAATCTCAAAACTAGTAGGCAAAAAGCACTCATTTATCACAGCGCATGCTATATATCCTTCTACCAAAGAAAAAATCAACCATTGAATTTTTCTCCTTTTTACACTAAGGCTCTGTTTGGTACTTTTTTTAAATTGAAAAAATATATAATTTTGTAAATTATATTCTTGCTTTGGTAAGCAAGTAAAATATAGTATTTTAAAAATATTTGTGTATTTAGAGAATGAGTGCTATGGGTATGGGGAAGGAATGGAGTGTGTTGATCTGTTGGATAATGGAGCGGAGACAATTAATGTAGAATGATATTTGTGAAATTTATTTATTTATTTTTAAAAAAATAATATATTATTAATTTTTTCTAAATTAATATATGTAACGTTTGAATTTCTTAACATAAATATAAAATTTAGAGCAAAATATTATTGTGTTCAGTTAAATTCATAATGTATACTTTGGAGAAGGGACGGATATTAACAGGGAAGGCAAGACAATTAATATCGCAAGTGTACGAGTAATATTATTTGCAGAACTTATTTTTTTTACTTACATTAAATTTTAGAAAATGGTAAAACACACCGATACAAAACGCAACCTAAGGGTGTAGCACTTTATGCATAATTATTGGACATGATTGTCCGTACATTTTTTATTGAACATTCTTTATCCACTTATACCTTTATTCTATCAAACAATTCAATTACTTTTTGTTACATATATCTACAAGTCAATACTAAATCAAGGAATCAATGACTTTAAGACATCATTCCATATTCATTCAAAATGAAATTGAATTTTAGTTACTAATCAAAAAATTACATTGTTTTATGATATGATTATTTAAGAATAAGATATTTTAGTTTAAATATAGTGATTAAATTAAAATAAGAAATCAATGACTTTAAGACATTATTTGATCTTCATTCAAAATGAAGTTGAATTTTAGTAACTAGTAAGAGTATTACACTGTTTTTATGATATGATTGTTTTAGAATAAAATATTTTAATTTAAATAGTGACTAAATTTAAACAAGGAATCAATGACTTTAAGACACCATTTGGCCTTCAGTCAAAATAAAATTGAATTTTAGTTACTAATCAGAAAATTATACTGTTTATGATATGATTGTTTTAGAATAGGATAGTTAAATTTAAATTATAAAAATAGTGATTGAGGTGACATTTTAATGTAATTTAATACTTTGTCTGTTAAATTTATATGACATTTTTAAAGTTTATTCATAAATGACTGACACATTTTCATATTTAAAACTTTTTTACTTTAAATTTCTCATTTTATTACCCTTAATAACATATAGAAATGTCATGTCATAGTGGAACTTAAAATTGTGTCCGAACAATATGCATTTCACTTGGGAAGTGAAATTTCTGCTGATCAGTTTTTAGAACTTGAAAATTTGTTGAATCTAACTAAAAATCTATAACCAATCAGATATTTAAAAATAAATTTTCAAAGTCTAATTCAAAATTTATGTAAGATTCAACAAATGAATTTAAAAACAAAATTTCAAAATCTAATACAAAATCTATGACCAAACCCAATGACAAAAAAGAAACACTTTTTGCTTTTGTTTTTTGAGTTCCGTTAGGGATATATGGAAGGGCGGGTGGTGGGTGAAAAAATAGGAATAGACTTTATGGAAAGTAAATGTTAAATTAGTACTTGATATCGTCATTTCTATTACGTACATTTTACATTATTGTTACTTTTCTGCATAATTTTTTTGCAGTAGCTCTAACAGGACAGTTTGAGCTAACAAAACTATTAACCAAATGAAGATAAGTATTTAATTCATGACAAGTTGCAATATTAATCCCATTAAAGTATGGTGAATCACTACTACTTAAACGTAGTTCACATCCAACATCTGCATATACCCATTGACTATCTTCCACAAGCTTTTGGATCCAATGACCACTTTTTTTCGCAAATTTATTATCGTTGTTGTCAATGACAAATCCAGGAATTTTTGTTATAAGATCGTCTGAGTTGACAATACGCAAAATTTTGGTACCTTGTTTATCAAGATGGTATCGGAAACTATGGTTTCCGACCCTTGGACCACCAAAGGACATGACGGTTACAAGTGGTATTTCTCTGAAAAATTGTTTAATATCGTAGGCTGTTAGAGTGGCTAACGCGGCCCCAAGGGAGTGGCCTGCGATGGTGAAGCTTAAAGTTTCACCATCGTATATTTTTTTTATTCGGGCTATTTCTTCTCTAACCATGTCTTGTAGACTCTGTTGCACGTCTATTTTGGATGTATATAAACTTAGGAAACCACTTTCAACCATTGGGCAATAGATGGTAGAACAGGTACGTTTAATGTTAGGGAGAGGAGTGAGAGTGGCTCGTAGATTCTCGAGCCACTCTAAACAAGTTGCTGTGCCTCGTAAGGCAATGACAACGTCTCTTCTCCCTAGTCTTGCTATTTCTCTTTGGTCATGACAAATCGCGACATAACCAATCCAACTGGATTGCTTTGACATCCATTTAGGCGCTTTATCAACCCAACTTGGAAGCTTAATCCCACTAGTAGCTTTCAAGTACTTGGAAACACGATAACCAGTACCCGAAAAGCCAGAAAGATGAAACAGTTTTTTTCTTGAGTATTTGCACATTGCGTATGAAGGAGAAGAAGGATCAAAATTACATGCTCTATACGCAGCTTCAACAAAATGTCCATATCGAATAATTTCTCCACGTAAATTATCATCTAGCGGATCAAGCAAACCTTCCCAATTCTTTATTCCTTGATACTCCATCCAATTCTTGCCTAGTTTCTCTGGGCTCTGTCCAGAGAAACTAGGCACCGTCCAAGCTAAATTTGGACTAGTCGGCTCAGTATTATTAATCCAGCCAAGAATGATATTTTTGATGTTTTTTGTAAGGCTTAAATTTCTTGTAAACTTATCTGCTGGTTCAGTAATGGTGACACACTGGATTAATGTATGTTGTTGGAGGTTTTGTTTGGAAGTGCATGAGGGTAATGGTTTAAAAGAAAGCTTCATGATTTAATAATGTAGTTCTCCAGTTATGTAAAAGAATATTATAACTTGTACACTTTAAAAAAGTTGGTTCAAAGTGACCTTTTTATAGTTGCATAAAGTGCAAATGTATCATATATTGACTCTTTACATTATGATTGATTAATTACATTCATACACAGCTGTGGTACGTGTAGATCATGTAAGTGATAATCGTACATTAATAATAAGTATGTATTTTTTATTTTATTTTTTTCTCATTTCTGGTGTGTACGTATATAATGATGAGAAAAAAAGTGGGGTTTGGTATACACAGTTGGTAATGACAAAAACCAATATAACAGGAAAAACTGCACTCTATTGGCACATCAAAGGGTAGAGAGGTGGTAGGGTCAGTGACAGATATGTGGGAATCCAAAATTTTAAATTAATACCTTGAATATTTAAACTTCTTAAGGTAACATTAATTATATTCTCCGTTTTATTTGTTTGATCTGCTTTTCTTAGTGTTCGTTTCAAAAAGAATAACTCTACTTTCCCTTTTTAATAACTTTTTAATTTTAACTTTCTAACTAATATGTTTAAGATCACTTGATTTAAGAATATTTTGGTACACTTAACAAATCTTTAATTTTAGACCATAAAATTCAAAAATCTTTTTATTTATTTTAAAAGCTCTGTATCAACTCAACACAGATCACTCAATTCAAAATTAAGGAAATATATATAACTTATAAATATAAAATATTGTTTGTGGAAAATTTCTATTTTTTTCATTAATATATTTATTTTATAAGTTGAAAGTAATGGAGTGAGTTGAGTATATCGTACAAAAGCTTCCTCCAATTCTATAGTCTAATAATAAACCTAGTTTGAAAAATATATTTTTATCAATAACGCCTTTCAAAAAAAAATTTTTACGGAGAAATAGTTTGTATTTGGTTGATAAAATTTAAAAGCATTTTGAACAATAACTAGTGTTTATCCGGTCTATTCAAAAGTATTTCTAATTGTATTGCATTTTTTAAAATAATGCTTTTTAAAAAAGTACTTTTTATTAAAAAATATTTTTTTAGTTTATGAAAAACAAATTTTGTTTATTTTCTCCCAAAATTCATAATTTTTTTAAAATAAATATTTTTAATCTCTCAAAAATCTGGCCTAAAAGGCTATAGTTAATGAGAAAGGTGTTTAGTAGCATATCTGACGATCCAAATTGAATCTAAAGGACAGAGAAATATGACCAGAGCCGAAGTTTCGTAAAAATGATGGCGACTTTAAGAAATTTTCCAGCAAGACAGAAAACACTTGGGCTAATTAGACTGCGAAAATGTACATTCTTTTAATCAGGTCTTAGGGTGTGATAAATACCGGGGAAAGAGTGGGGGGGGGGGGTTTAATTTTTTATATACGGTTGGTCAAAAAATAAATCTTTTAAACAAGATTCTAAAGTAAAAGACAAAATATTCTACAAACGAGAAATGGTCAAAACTATCCTTCAACTATTAGAAGTGGATCAAATCCACCTCCGTTTGATTTTGGGATAAAAAATATCCTTACTATTATTAGTGTATTAACTTATTTTTACCCCTCAAAACTAACATATGTCATGTCACCTTAAAGATCACATTAAAAAAAAAATTATTAAGTTGACTTGAAAATTCCAAATGGCAAAAGGTCTAAACACAATTTTTTCTTTGACCCATCTTTCACCTCTTTTTTCTTTTCTGAGGCACCCGCCAGCTATGCCGACACATTCAAAGCCATCTCCTTTGTTTTTCGTGCTGCACTCGCTGCCGCATGCTCCTTCTAATTTATTGGATCAAGACTTGACTCTAATTTATTCATATGTAGCTTTGCCTAACAAATTATGAAACAAATCATGACCTACTTTTTCCCTGCTATCTAAATCTTGCATAAAGATTTATCTTTGAATTTTTCATCTTTTTAATGGCAAGATTACTTTATAGTAGAATATACACAAATGATATTACAAGTAGATTTAGTCATCTTCTTGCTCTTTAGACTTTGAAAACTTGAGACCATTGAATATATATTCTTGCAGAGAGTGAATGTGCCAGGGAAATATGATTCCTTTTTGGAACTAACTCTTATGAAGTTGTCAATGGTTAAGCCTAAAAATGAAAAATTAATATGGAGAGCGGATCATGGCATATTGAATGTGGAGGTGTCTGTGGCGGGTGCCTCAGAAAAGAAAGTGTCACGACCCACACCTTCGGGAGTGATACCCACACTAAATCACCTGGTGGAAGAACCAACAACTAACTTAAACTAACCCCAACATACAATTTATAAAACAAGTTCATCATATAAAACAGTAAAAATAGTGTAAGAACCAACTAAAGAATTGTCCCCATAAAATCAATCCAACAGTCAAAACATTTGTAAGGAAATAAATCCCAAAGAACTGAAAGTCATAGTACCAAAACACTAGATAATAAATAATGGGGATACAACCGAAACTAAAACATAAGTCTAACAGTCTAAATTATCTATGTCCAAAAAGATGGACAAGAATGATAAAGAAACATCCATAGTAGCCCGGAAGAATAGCTCACAATTGGATTCGAAATCAAGCGTCCCTTAATTGAGGTCTCTGATTAGTTGCTGGAAGATGTCCTATATTCAACAAGAAAAGAACAAGTGCAATATCAGTACATAAACTATAGTGTACTAGTAGGATCACACGACTGGTCCAAGATATAAATGTAAACAACTAACTACAACATAGTAACACAGAACAACACACATAACAACAGTCACCAAAATTCATAGACTTCCGGTCACAATATCATGAATCAAACAATATCTGAATGCATGTCTCACATGATCGCAAAAGCAAATTCCAATCCTCTTAAGGTATTATAAACACAAATTTGGTACTTTTATGGAACCAACACACAAGTTGTTAGTGTACCGACATGGTACCTGAGCCAATTGGAGTTATTATCATACCAGCCGTGGTACCCGAGTCAACCATTAGTATTCATACCAGTTGTTGTATTCGAGCTAGCCATTAGTATTTCTATAACGGTGTGGTACCCGAGCTAACCAACAATCACAAACAATCATGCATAATCACGAACCCAATGAACAATCACACTTAAAACCATAAGTCACATAAACAGGTTCATTGCATGAGATTATCAACATGATGTCATTTCATATACTTTCCTATGTTTTCCCCAACATGCATTGCACAAATGATACTATAAAGTAGTATACATACATACATAAATCGCAAAATATTCAACCATCACCTACCTCGAATCAAGTCTCTTATTAACTGTAAAGAACTAAGCTTTCCCCTTTTGAAGTGCCTTCACTTGTTCTTAGTCTAAAACAATAAAAAAAATGTAACAATCAATCAAAAATGACCTAACAATACCCGAATTATAAGCAAATCCTAACCCAGGCCAATTCATGATTATCCTCCCCAACTTAGGGCTTTTTTCCCACCATGAAATCATATCAAAACTCTCCCCCAAGAGTAATATCTTAGATTCTAAGGCTTAAGAATCAATAAACAAGGTTGGGGAGTAACTAACTTACCTTTATCGACAAATTTCATAGAAAACTGAGTGCAAATAGCCCTAAATCACCCCTACCAGTTCCAAGAACAATAGTGCGGAAAAAGAAGAAGTTTTGGGGTTGTTTCTGCATTAAATCCTGACTTAATCTGCTATAGCAGCCCAACCCTCTATAGCAACCTCGCTATAGGGGTCTAAACACCGCTATGGAGCCTGCGCATGGCCGCTATGACTCCCACTATAGTGGACTATGCAAACTTCAGAGACTAAAAAATCCCTGAAAATCCTATTTTTCACAATATACCTCCTTCCCTTAACGTACCAAACTATCTCCTTCACACCAAATTCGATTATGGGATTTGTACTCACTTGAAATCGATTTCGTGAATTCCTACGGGTTCCTTAATATCTTGGCTACAAGAAAATATCAACCAAGCCTACACATTATACACCACCCAAATGGCCTTAGACCGCACCTAGCCTAGATTCCATCTGAGGCTAGCCTAGCCCAAAAATTTCAATTCACTATCCAAATTTTTTTTGGCCCAAATTCATTCACCATTGGCCTAGTCTTAATGACCGGGACAATTCGTTACAGTAGATACCAATTTACTCATCGCTCGTCCCCGAGTGATCAAACAAAAAAGCTAGGGAAAAGAAGAAAAACGAGTAGGTTTTGAATCCTCGAACAAGTGAGGGTACTTGTCTCATATGTACCTCTCGGTCTCTCAAGACCTCTTCTAAACGATGTCTCCCTTGAATCTTTACCGAAATAACCTCCTTCATCCTCATCTTCATAACATTCCAATCAAGAATCACAATCAATTTCTCTTCATACTGTAAGTCCTTATCCAACACAATTTAGTGCGCACTCCAAAATCACCACTCTAGAACTTTTCCCTTCTGTATGGTCTCCAAATGCTGCTATGCTATCAAAAATAGAATCACAACATCAATACAACTATTTAGACACCAAAACACATAAAACAGAGATGAATCCAAATTCAAGTCAAAACAGGAAAAGTGGGACCCACCGTGAAAATTCCAGAATTGACTCCTCCAAAAGGTTCATTTAAGCTTCCCATAATTTTATCCCAAACGAGACACAACTCGGGGCTCAAATTAGGCCACAACAGAAATATGTAAAATTTCACCAATTAAGCTAAAGAGATTAGGGCTGGCAGCCCCTTCGGGGCCATATTTACATCAAATGACAAATCCCCTGCAATCTCCAAACATTCTAACACATAGTTCTAAAGTTCCCAACATGCAAAGTTGTGAATCACACAATTCTGAGCTTTATAATTCCAAAAGTCTCCGAATGAAATTTTGAAGAAGGAGCTGATCTTGCCTAGTTTTTATTTAAAAATACCAGACGAGATTACACATCACGAACGCAACAAAGAAAGCCTGTTATCATGAAGGGACACTTAGTCTGGCCTTCACAAACTAGAAGGGCTCCCGCGATCGCAGAAGACACTGAGCTCGGCAATTGCGAATGTAGTGACCTTGCTGCAAACACCAAAGGCAAAAGGGTTATGCCTTCGCGAACGCAGCCTAAGCCTCGCAAATGTGGAGGCCATCTACCGTAGCCATTATGAATGTGGTCAAGGGCTCTACGAATGTGAAGGAAACTGAGGCATGCACCATCCAATGCATATCAACTGGTTTTGGCCAATGTCAAAATCTCTGATGGGGTGCTCGAGATTCATTTGGAACCTCATGCGAGAAAATGTAATATGCTTCCCCACCAAATTTGACATTACAGACTCAATGAAGTAGTTGAAACTTCCAATTGAGTTTATCACGACAAAAAGTTGGTCCCACACTCAAGCACCATTTTAAGTTAAATTCTATGAAGAGGCTCAAAATTAGCCTAGAAGCCTTGGGATCCACACAAAAAATATTCTTAGACCAAACTCAATGTTCTAGAGCTAACAGAACCATCATAGTTGCATTCTATGCCATCTTCCTAAATTTTTGAACGAGTCAACCGTTCAATTATAGAAGCTCCAAAACACAGAAACTCGCACCAAATGCAAATGAATGACCAAGGGAACCATTTGTCAGCCCTTCACTATAGAAATGCTCTAAATGATGAAAATAAGGCTTTTACATAAAAATGACTTGAAGGGTCATTACAAGTTGTTTCCTTTTTCGCTAACTAGGGAAGCCACCCCATGGCTAGAAGAATCGCCCCAAGGGTCGATTACCTCTTGGACTGAATTAGAGAAGACACACCATGGCTAGAAGAATCGCCCCAAGGGTCGATTACCTCTTGGACTGAATTAAAGGTTGCTTTCATTGAGATATTTTTCCCACCCTCATGGCTGTTGAAATTGAGGGATGAGATTAAAAATTTCAGAAATTACCGGGAGAAACTACGCATGAGGTGTTGCTAAGGTTTAAGAAGAAGATGGATAAATGCTTAAACCATGGGTTGTTTAGCCCAGTATTGCTACAAATTTTCTACCGCTCATTGGATGAGGTGAATCAAGTGGTAGTTAATAATTTGGCTGGAGGTTCCTTCATGAGTCTCACGTGCCCACTAGCTTCCATTGCTCTTTGTCAAATGGTTAAGACCAATATGGCATGACATACTGGAGATAATACAAGCTCTATGGGAGTAGCTTTTTCCACAATGATAAATGATATGAGAAGGAAGGAAGACAATGGAGACGAACTAATGGCTAAGATGATGACACACATGAAGCTCTTAGCCAAACACATTGTCACGACCCAGGGGTACCCCCTAGATGCAACAAGGCACATAGAACCCCGAAAGGCACCATGTAAGCCACTTAACATATCATAAGCATAGAACAATAAAGAGAAGAAAACACATTTCAAGTCCAAAAGTTTCATAAAGTAAAGCGGAAGTCTAGACATGTCTCGTTATAGCCATCTATTACAATAGTTCAAATGAAAAGGGACACAACCCATACAACATAGTCCAAAAATGAAATACTAGAAATGAAACTACAAGTGACAAATCCGTCCTCGAATCATGAGGACTCACCACAAGCTATGAGAATAGTCGAATCCAAGCTTTAACCAAATGATGACCGCCTTAAGAACCGGACCCTACACTTGGAAAAAGTATAGGAAAATATGGGTTAGTACAATGATGCACTAAGTATGATAACCATGCACAAAAATCTTGAAGACATGCTAAAAAGGACATTTTAGTTGAATGCATGCAATTTACAAAGTTAAAGCATCATTTTGAAGATACTGGAAAAGCATAAGTCATAAGCATGTTCATTACATAGATTATCATATTATAGGAGAGACATACCATAAGTACCCTCAAATTCTACTTGTGCAATGCATGAATAAGATCCCATAATCCCACTCATGCTAAGTAAAGCTTCTTGAGTAACCATAGTTCATAATTCATGTTCTTGTTCATATTGTTGTCATAGTGGGAATAAGCCTTAACCGACATAGACCGTGTGAGCTTAACATGGAATCCTGTGTTACCCACACCGAAGAGGGTTGTCCTACTTGCCTAAGGTAAGACCATGGTTTGTTAGATTTTAGGTGGATCCACTAGCTAAAGACCTATGGGGGCACATAGTTTATGGGATAAGGAGATTGCTACTAGAAACCCGCCCTTTCTGACGGGGGAGCTTCGATCTCAAGAGATTTCTTCTAGAAACCCGCCCTTTCTGACGGGGGAGCTTCCATCTCATAACAATATCCACTCGGTGCTAAGCATTTATCCCACGGAGTACTTATTAAGTCATAACTTGTTTCATTAGAATAGCTCAATAGATCATGCGTGAGAATAACCTTTCACCGTCCATGTCTTCATGTAACATAAGATTCAATTAGTTGAGAATTGCCTTTCAACCTTAGAATCATCATATTGTGAGAAAACATTTCACTTCATGTTCATTATGTGTTCATGAGAATAGCCTTTCAATCAACACAACAACATTATCATAATCATGGACATCTCACTCTCAAAGTGTTCTTAAAGCATGTACATAACCTTCATAAATCATGCATAATATCATATCTTGCCTTTACAAAGGTCAAAGCTAATATCAACTCAACACATCTAGAATTACTACATTAGACATGGATAATAACTTAATTGAAATAACTCAAATACTACAAGCATAGTCTCATAATATCCTTCTTTCATCAATTCACCCACACCACAAGGTCATAAATTGGGAATATGGGGATTTCAACATAAAAACAATAATAAATCATCAATTCAATCATAATATAAAGTAATTAAATCATTAGAATCATTTTTGAAAGGAATCCATGACTTAGAGTCAAACCCTAGCTTTTGGGATTTCTATCTTTGAAATTTGGGTTTTTGAAGTGGTTCCATGGATGAAGAGCTACCATACCTTAGCAATAAAATCCAATGAATTTGAGAAGAAAACCTTGCTCCTTCAACCCTAGCTCCAACTTCCTTCTTCTTCTTCCTTGAAGTTCTAGAGGGAGAATATTTGGGAAAAAATTGTATTTGATTTGGGATTTTGGAATAATGAGGAAGATGACTTAATTTGGGGGTCTTAAATCATTATATAGTTAGTCTAATTTAGTGTAAAACGATGTCACTTAATATTAACTAAAACCTAAAAACCCCATAATGCCCCTAAACTTAACTGCCAAAAACCAGTTCCAGGCCTCACCCACGACGCACCATTGAAGGGCCGTGGTTGAACCCATGGCCCGTGCTGGTGAACCATGGTTGGGGTTCTGGGACTTGGTTCCTGGGGCCTTGACCTACGGCCCCTCACCCACGAGGCGTGGGAGGACCTACGGGGCGTGAGTTGCCCTCGTGGGTCACTGCCCAGGCAACCTCCTTAGGGTCTTCCTCAAGGACCAATGGTTGGTCCTTGGGGTTTGAACCTTGACGTTCTAAGATGAAAACATTTATTTTAAGGTACGAGGAGGTACATTCAAGGCTCTAACCTTAACGTCAAGCTCTAGTTTAGCCTACTAGTTTCTGGGGTGTTACACACATGATGGGTATTACGATGAAAAGTTTAAATGCTATCCGGGCACATAGTGCATAATCGTTTGAAGAGGAGCCTACTTATGCATCATTTGATGAGGATATTGGATATTTGGAAAACCAAGGTTTGCGTTCTCAACTTGGGTACCAAGTGACCAACCAAGGTCTTTGGCATCCCCATGACAAGAATCATGGTTTGAAAGATTCAGATGGTCTTTGGAGAGTCCGAGAAAGGTATGTAGTGAGCAAGATATAACTAGAGGAGATGATACGTACACTCATTGGAGTTTAAACCCATATGTGGCTCCACAAAAAATTGATGCTCCTCATAACCAAGCAAGAACGAGTAACCCGTTTAGTTCAAAAATCAAGGAGATGTTGAATCAAGTTCTCAAGAGGGTCGATTCTATGGATAATGGAGTTAAAGAGATCAAGAGTGATGTATCTAATTTAAATCAACCCATTAGCCCCCACTCCATTGCAATTAAATACTTGGAGACTCAAAAGAATCATTTATCGCATCAATTGAACCTAAGATCCAAATGTACACTCCCAAGTGACACTTTCCCTAATCATACAAATGATTGCCATTGTATGACGATAATCACAAGGAATGTAAAAGTGTTCGATGATGCCAAAGTAGTACCTAATAAGGTGTCTTTTGAGAAGGTTGAAGATGGGGTGAAGCCTAGTGCACCCACCCAAATTATGGTTGATGAAGAATTATGAAATGTGAAGAATGTGAGTGTTGATGAATTATAATGATCAAATTTCCTCCCTAAAATAATTAAAAGGGAGAGCGGTTGTAATCAATAAAAATACCCAACTAAGAGTCAGGGTCGAATCCCACAGAGAATGTTATATCGTAGAGAATTCCTATCAAGAAACTTGGATTTTAAAATCATTCATTTGCAATAGTAAAAGTAAGTGGGTGGATGATTCCACCAATTTAATTAAAATATTTATTATCAATTGACACAATTTAGCTAAGATTTTGGAGAATTCAAGAGTTAACAAGAAGTCTAGGGGTGCGGGGATTGAAAATCGATGTCACGTAGGGGTAATTGTGTTTCTCTATAGTGATGAACATTCATGAATATGATAGGTCATCATCAATGACGCTAATCATCTTTCGATCTCAAAGCATATATGCATAGAATCTCCTTTAAAGTCTCATATAAATGCCAATCTAAACAACCCAATACCTTACACTATTCTCTCTTTCGATGTAGAAATAGGGCAACTAGATCTGACCCATTACCTCTATTTTCAAGCAAGGTATAGACATCAAAGCTAAATTGTTAGTATTGGACTAATTATCCACTCCAATCAATATCTTTTGAGCATCGACTAGAGATCGGAAGTAGGAATTAAGTTTGCAACCTTATCCCATAAATTAACCTCATGCTAATTAGCCCAAATTCATGTATGAACATCAAAAAAAAATATAGCATAACACAATACCCACTACATTAAATCAACACCCAACCCCATAGTTGGACTGATAACACCCAAATCACTCTCCAAAACCAATTAAAAGAGTGAGCGATCGTAGTTAGTAAAAACCCAACAAAGAGTCGGGGTCGAATCCCACATGGAGTGGTATATCATGGAGAATTCCTTATCAAAAAATTTGGACTTTAATTTAGCTCATTTGTAATGGTAAGAACATTTGGGTGGATGATACCACCAACTTAATATAAAACTTTGATTATCACTTATCGCAATTGAACTAAAATATAGACGAAATTAAGAGTTAACACACAATCTAGGGGTGCGGTGATTGGAAATCGATGTCTTATAGGGGTAATTTTGCTGCTTTATAGTGATGAACATTTATGATTAGGCTAAGTCATCTTTGTTGACGCTAATCATCTTTCGATCTCAAAGCATCTATGCATGCATATAATCTCCTTTCGGTCTCATCTAAATGCTAATCTAAACAACCCAATACCTTACTATATTCTCTCTTTCAAGAACAGGGTAAATAGATCTGACCCATTACCTCTTTTTCAAGAAAGTCACAAACATCAAACCTAAATTGCTAATATTGAACTAATTACACACTCCAATTAATCTCTTTAGAGCATCAACCGGAGATCGGTAGTAGGAATTAAGTTTGCAACCTTACCCTTAAGTTAACCCCATTGTAATTATACCAAATTCATGTATGAATAACAACAAAACGGAGCATTGAACAATACCCACTGCATTAAATCAACACCCAACCCATTTGAGCACCCCTAGATCTTGGGCTTGGGGTTTTAGCCACCTATCACAAAAAGCAAAGAAATTATACCTTCCATGAAAGAAACCATGGGTAACTTGAAATCAAGCAATTAAGAGTAAACCCACTTTGGATTCAACTTCAATTTATAAAATTCAAACTCTAAGTTGTAAAACCCCAAAAGCTAGAAAAGTGTTCTTCAAAGGTAAAGTTCTCTCTAAAACTCTCAACACTATTCTAAAAAGAGAACTTTTTAAAATCAAAACGGAACTCCCTAAAATCTGTATCCTTTGGGCTATTTATACTTTCCCAAAATTTGTCCCAAAATCTATTTTGCAACTGACTCGGCGATATTAGTCGGGCCTGCCAAACCTTCTCGGTGAATCACCCTTCTATTTTTAGCTCACCTTTTGATGCTCTAGGCTTCAGTTGTTTGAACCATAGTTGGCAAACTCGATTGAGTCAGCTTTTCACATATGAAGAATTGCCAAGTAACACCTTGGTTCGCCTCTCAAGCTGTAATTATTTGGTTTGCACACTATCCCTTCGGTGATGTGCATCAGGATCGCTGTTCTCATTCGGTGCGTCGTCGTCTCTATGGGAGTCCATTGACCTTCTTTGATAGGGACAAGTGCTATGCACTGTCAATTTGAGCGAGGTCGTGCTTAGTTGGTGATCCGCCCTTCCTATTAGGAGATCAACAATGTTTATTTTGCACTTTTTTTTTTATATTTTTGGCCATTATTTCTAACATCAGTCCTTGCCTTGTCCAATTGCCTTCATAACTACAAATCATCAACATTTTATCAGAATAGGACAAAATTAGGCAATGAGGACACTAATTTTTGAGCTAAATGGACCTTAAATGAGTGCAAATCTACCACTCATCAATACCTCCAACTTAAACTTTGCTTGTCCTTAGGTAAATCAAGAACACAAAAGGCTCAATAAGGGTGTCTACAACAGTACTCAATGAGAGCTAACATGCAAGTGCCAAAGCAAGACTACTCTCAATAACATGTTACCCTAAATCATGATCACAAAGCTTCAAATAATGACTAGCTAGTCTCAAAACAAGCTCAAGCTTACTTTAACTTCTTGTCTAATGCAAGAACATGTTTCAAAAAATACATTCAAGTACCCTCACATCAAGAATGATTCCATGCTCTCACAAAGCAATTCAACAAAGGTACAAGGATCCAATGCAACTCTTGCTCTCTCAAAAGAGAAACACATGCAAGATTTGTCCCATAAGTTTGCCCATATTTTCCAATCATCACATAACCTAGTTCATGCAAGATCTCAAGGGTCTTTTAGGCTTGTAATGGGGCTAGGAGTTATGGTATGGTCAATTTGGATTAGTGACTTTACCTTTTCAAAGCATTGTTGTAATCATCGTCCCCTCTTCGCAAGTTCTTTTCCTTGTTTTTCATTCGAAAACTCAACCCTTGACTTGTCAATCAATTTATTTGGACTTCCCTTTTATTTCATTCACTTCTCTTTTTTTTTATTTTCATTTTTTTCAAAGCATTTTCATCACAATGATATTTTTTTTATAAAGAGGGGTTCCTTCTTTTTGATAACACTTTCAAAGTTGAGTCTCATTTCATCTTTCTTTTCCCTTCAGTTGGTTCAAGAGGCTTTCTTTTGGTTTTTCCAACAAATGGGTTAGTCTCAAATTGTCACGCCCCGAAGATACCCCCAGGACGCGGACACGGGACCTAAGATCACGAGTGACCCCAAGCTAACCCTGCTGGCATAACATAAGCATACTAAAAGATTTTTGAATCAATAAACACTATGCAGAAGCTAATCATAAGATAAATATGAAATGATGGGGAATAACCATACTACATCTGAATAAATAATCTGAGAAGAGTTCAATAACAACTGAAGATGAAACTCAAAACTAAAGCTGAAACTAACTATGTCTGAAATAAAGCCTCTAATTGACTAGAAATGCTGGGACATGCCCCAGCTAAATCTAGCAAAACTGACACTAAGACTAAAAGCAAAAGAACCATGTCTGTCGTCCTTGGAGAATGAGGACTCACCACTAATACTTCTGAGCTGAAGATCGGGAAACAATCTATGCGTGATCTGGAAGCTGAGAACCTAAACCTACATCACGAGCAGATATAGCACAGAGTATGCGTCAGTACTTGAAAGGTACTGAGCCTGCAGGATAGAATAAAGCTGAACAATATACATAACTAAACAAAGCATATAACTGTGCAATGATATAATCTGAACTGAATGTAAATAATGAGATATACTGAATACTGAGCTAACTGAATGCAATAACCAAGTACATGATCTGCTGAGTCTGAATACTAAACTGTAACTGATAACCTGGTCAGTGCACTAGAATCTGACTATACTGTGAGAGCTACTAATAACCAACATAAAACCACATGAGATAAATGTGGAGTCCGATGTATACGCCCCATCGAGAGGACCCAATATACCCTGCCAGAGGTATAAAGACATGACTGGCGTGATCACTAAAATGATGCCTATAGAGAGGACTTACAACCTACGGGGAACGTAGTTCTGGGACTATTCGGGTACGCTGAACCCTAGTCCAACTCGGTATTAAGTCTACTCCCAACTGATTATTTAAATAACACATTATGACTGAATGCTGTAAAACATGGATAGCTCGATCTTCTGACATGCAAACTCTGAGAATGCAATAATTATATATTTGATAATATGACATTCGTAAACTGAAGCATGTATATAATTGAAATAGCTGGCCTAGCATGTGTAATTCATGAACTAAAGGAACTACATAGCTAGGGTTCTGAATTTCATGCAAGAAACTGAGTAACAACATGATAATCTAATTTGGATCAATCTAACAGCTAAAACCCAACAATTTCTAACATTGAAGAAACCCTAGGTCTAGATAATATCAAGGGAATCAAGATTCTGACTAAATTCTAGGGACCTAATGGGCGAAAGAAACCCTCTAGTGAAATCCCACATACCTGGTGAGGAATTTCACAGAGAAATCTTTCGATTTTGGGGCTGGAACTGATGGAATCTTGCTGCGTTCTTGAACTAGGGTTCTTGACCTCTTTCTCCTCTTACACTATAATTTTTCTAAGTTTTGATGAATGATGTGACTTAGGTAAGTTCTAGTTATGTTTCTAGGCTAAAACTGACTAAAACTACGTAGTTTAGGATTTAAACGACATGGTTTAGGGGTCCAAGACATAAGGAAAAGACCAAAAAACCCATGACTTAACTGCTGTCGGGAGCCACTGACGGATGGGACCGACGGACTGTGGATGGACCGACGATCCGTGCTGGTCAATCGTCGATGGGGACTGGGACTTGAATTTTGGGGGTCTGAACCACGGCCTGGACCACGGACCGTAGTCTGACCTACGGTCCGTAGGTCCTGGCGTAGGTCCGAACTTGGCCAAAATTCCTGGGCCTTCTGGGGAGGAGCTACAGGTGGCCATCCATGGACCCCACCTACGGTCCGTGGGTCACTCTACGGTCCGTTGGTGGCATCATTGGTGGCACCTGCAATATCTGAAATTCTGCATTTCTTATCTATCTAGGATACGGGGTGTTATATGATCTCCCCCTTAGGAAAATTCATCCTCGAATGAAGACTAAACTAGCTGAAATGGAGGGAAGGAGCTGCAAACCCTACCACAAAATACTAAAACTGATTTCTGACTGAACTAAGTTCCAAGAACATGCAAATACGCTGAAAATGCAAGTACAAACTGAAGGAACATGATACTAAGACTGAATCTGCGAATGAATAACTGAAAAACTGAAGAGGAACCATTAACTCAAGCTGGAATGGAATCGGAAGGAAAGAGATGAGGATACTTGGCCTTCATGGCTGCTTCTGCTTCCCAAGTAGCTTCCTCTACGGACTGACTCCTCCACAAAACCTTAACTGAAGCGACTTCTTTGTTTCTCAACCTTCTAACCTGACAATCAAGAATCTCAACTGGCACATCCTCATAAGTGAGACTATCTTTCATAGCCACACTCTTTAAAGGTACTATGGATGCTGGATCACCCACACATTTCTTCAACAATGAAAAGTGAAAGACCGGATGCACTGCTGCTAGTTCTGCTGGCAACTCTAACTCGTAAGCCACTTTACCAACCCTTATCAAGACCTTGTAAGGGCCTACATATCTAGGACTGAGCTTTCCTTTCTTGCCAAACCTCATTACCCCCTTCATAGGTGACACTTTCAGGAAAACCCAATCATTAACTTGGATTTCTAAGTCCATTCTCCTTACATCTGCATAAGACTTTTGACGACTCTTGGCTGTCTTAAGTCTATCTCTAATGAGCTGCACTTTTTCCATAGCATCATGAACCGAATATGGTCCTATCAAGGCTGCTTCACCTACTTCAAACCAACCAACTAGAGATCTACATCTACACCCATACAATGCCTCATAAGGGGGAATCTGAATGCTGGAATGGTAGCTATTAATGTAGGCGAACTCTATTAAGAGGAAGGTGATCATCCCAATTACCCTTGAAGTCGATCACACAAGCTCTCAACATGTCCTCTAAGGTCTGAATGGTACGCTCTGCCTGACCATCCGTCGGCAGATGAAACACTGTGCTAAGATTAACCCGAGTAACAAGACCTTTCTGAAATGACTTCCAGAAATGAGAGGTAAACTGAGGACCTCTATCTAAGACGATAGACAAAGGAACCCCATGCAACCTGACTATCTCATTAATGTAAAGCTTGGCGTAGTCCTCCGCCGAGTCTATAGTTTTAACAGCAAAAAAGTGTGCAGACTTAGTAACTCTGTCTATTATCACCCAAATGGAGTCATGCTGTCTGCGAGTACGAGTTAAACCTGTAATGAAGTCCATGTTGATCACTTCCCACTTCCAAGTAGGAATGTTGATCTCTTGAGTCATACCCCCTGGTTTCTGATGTTCTACCTTCACTTGCTGACAATTGGGGCACTTAGCCACAAAACCTGCTATATCCCTCTTCATGCCATTCCACCAAAAGGCTTCCCGCAGATCACAATACATCTTAGTGGCGCCTGGATGAATAGAATACCTGGAGTTATGGGCTTCTGCAAGAATCTGCTGTCTCAACTCACCCACCTTAGGAACACACAATCGACCCTGATAGAGAAGTACACCATCTCCCCCTTGGGAGAATACCTCAACTCTCTACTGGTGGACTGCACCCTTTTGTTGAAGCAATATTGGATCACTGTCTCACTTTTCCTTAACCTCAGCTACCAATGAAGATTCTGACTCATTCTGAACTGTTACACCATCATCCGATATGCTCATAAGGTGAACTCCCAAGCGAGCAAGCCTGTGAACATCCTTTGCTAGTTCTTTTCTTTCTTCCTCTACATGTGCTACACTACCGATAGATAGTCTGCTAAGGGCATCTGCTACTACATTGGCCTTACCAGGATGGTAAAGCACATTCATGTCATAATCCTTGAGGATCTCAAGCCATCTCCTCTGGCGAAGATTCAACTCTTTCTGGGTGAACACATACTGAAGGCTTTTATGGTCTGTGAACACATCTACGTGAACACCATACAAGTATTGTCTCCAAATCTTAAGTGCAAACACTACTGCTACAAACTCGAGGTCATGAGTCGAATAATTCTTCTCATGCACCTTAAGTTTTCTATAAGCATAAGCTATAACCTTACCTTGCTGCATCAACACACAACCTAGGCCGACTCTGGATGCATCACAATAGATAACATAACCGTCTCTTTTAATTCCTTAAGCTCAGTTGGAGCCATTCTGTAAGGAGGAATAGAAATAGGTTGGGTATCTGGAAGGAGATCAATTCCAAAGTCGATTTCCCTTTCAGGAGGAACTCCGGGAAGATCTTCTGGAAACATTTCTGGGAACTCATTAACTACTGGAACTGACTCAAGAGTTGGGGTTTCGGAGCTTGAATCCTTAAGCCGAACTAGATGATAGAGATAACCCTTAGAGATCATCTTTCTGGCCTTAAGGTAAGAAATGAATCGACCCATAGGCGCTAAGCTACTACCCTTCCATTCTAAGATTGGTTGGTCTGGAAACTGAACAATCCTAGTTCTACAATCGAATGAGGCATAACAAGAATGTAACCAATCCATGCCTAGAATGATATCGAAGTATACCATTTCTAACTCTACAAGATCTGCTGAGGTGACTTTCTGAGAGACTGTGACAGGACAATTTTTGTATACCCGTCCAACTATAACTGGGTCACCAACTGGAGTAGAGACTGAGAAGGATTCTGAGAGAGTTTCTGGACTAACATCGAATTTGACTGCTATATAAGGAGTTACAAAGGAAAGAGTAGCCCCTGGATCTAACAAAGCATAAACATCTAAGTTAAAAACTCGTAACGTACCAGTGACCATATCAGGAGAATCTTCCTGATCCTGGCGAGCCTGAAGAGCATACAACCTGTTTTGGCGCTGACCGCCTCCTACACCAGATGAGTTACCCCGCTGAGTCGGGTGACCTGCTGGTGCTGCTGAAGTCGTGGACTGAGCTCTACCATTATTACCTCATTGACCCTGTTTAGAAGGACAATCTCGCAACCTGTGACCAGACTGACCACACCCAAAACATCCTTCCTTTCCTGCAAGACACTCACCCTGATGGTTCTTACCATAGTTAGGACAAGTTGGGTAGGTTCTGGTACCTGAAACACTCCCCTGAGACTTAGAGCCTGATGCCCTACCTTTATGATCTTGTCGGAACCTGGAGGATGGAACACTAGCTGATGAAGGTGCCGGAGCTGAAGATTTCTGCTGAAACTGAGAGCGATTTCCACCACCCGATTTCTGTTGAGAGTACTCATAGTTACCTGTTCTAGATTTCTTGTTGTCCTTAGCTATTTTCTTAAACTTATCCCCCTCAGCCTGCTGAGCATGGGTCATAAGCCTAGAGATGTTCATATATTCTAGCAACATAGCATTTCTGCACTTTGTTTTCACCAAGTCTGACACTCCATACAGAAACTTGTTCATTTAAGCCCTGGAATCGAAAACCATGTGAGGAGCATACCTGGATAGTTCGGTGAACTTTAGTCCATACTCTTGGACTGTCATGTTACCTTGCCTCAAATTCATGAACTCCTGAGCTCTTGCCTCCCTCAACTCTCTTGGGAAGAACCTCTCTAGAAAAGTCTCACTAAAGCATTCCCAAGTGATAGGAGCTGCATCTGTACCCCTTTTGTCTTTCCATTGAGTGTACCAGATATGAGCTACATCCTTAAGCTGATAGGATGCCAACTCTACCCTATAATTACCTGTCACTTGCACCACTCCAAAGATCTTCTTGACCTCATCTATGAAGTTTTGGGGATCCTCACCAATCTGCGATCCTAAGAAATCAGGCGTATTCATCCTAATAAAATCATGAACTCTAGCTGCAGCTGACCCAACATTAGTATTTGCAGGAGCTAGAACCTGCTAGTTGTTCTGGTTAGTCACACTCTGAGCCAAAAGTTGGATAGCATTCTGAAACTCTGCATTCAAAACTTCCTGATCTGGGACTGGAGGAGCTGCGTTAGCATTGCGTGCATTATCTGTACGAGGAGGCATGATCTGAAACGTATAACGATGAGTTAGAAAGGTAGATCATACCAACGCACGATAAGAATATAAAAAAAGTGAGGCTTTTCTAAAACACTTCGTAGCTCCCCCCTCATTAGAGGTGGTGCACTTCACACCCATGAAAAGGACTCAACTTAGTGCAGCTTTTCAGACATCTTAGGACACTTAAACCTAATGTTCTGATACCAAGTTGGTAACACCCCGAAGCTACCCCTAGGACACAGACACGAGACCTAGGATCAAGAGTGACCCCAAGCTAACCCTGTTGGCATAACATAAGCATACTAAAAGATTTCTAAATCAATAAACATTGTGCGGAAGCTAATCATAAGATAAATCTGAAATGATGGGGAATACCCATACTACATCTGAATAAATAATCTGAGAGGAGTTCAATAACAACTGAAGATGAAACTCAAAACTAAAGTTGAAACTAACTATGTCTGAAATAAAGCCTCTAACTGACTAGAAATTCTGGGACATGCCCCAGCTAAATATATCAAAACTGAAACTAAGACTAAAAGCAAATGAACAATGTCTATCATCCTCAGAGAATGAGGACTCACCACTAATACTGCTTATCTAATGATCGGGAATCGATCTATGCGTGATCTGGAAGCTGAGAACCTGAACCTACATTACGAGAAGATGTAGCACAGAGTATGCGTCAATACTTGAAAGGTACTGAGCATGCAGGATAGAATAAAGCTGAACAATATACATAACTGAATAAAGCATATAACTGAGCAATGATATAATCTGAACTGAATGTAAATACTGAGTTATACTGAATACTGAGCTAACTGAATACAATGCCATATACATGATATGCTGAGTCTGAATACTGAACTGTAATTGATAACCTAGTCAATGCACTATAATCTGACTGTACTGTGGAAGCTACTAATAACCGACATAAAGCCACATGAGCTAAATGTGGAGTCCGATGTATACGCCCTATCGAGAGGACCCAATATACCCTGCCAGAGGTATAAAGGCATGACTGGCGTGATCACTAAAATGATGCCCACAGAGGGGACTTACAACCTACGGGGCACATAGTTCTGGGACTATTCGGGTATGCTGAACCCTAGTCCAACTCGGTATTAAGTCTACTCCCAACTGATTATGTAAATAACACATTATGATTGAATGCTGTAAAACAAGGATAGCTCGATGTTCTGACATGCAAACTCTGAAAATGCAACAATTATATCTGATAATATGACATTCGTAAACTGAAGCAAGTATATAACTGAAATAGCTGGCCTAGCATGGGTAATTCATGAACTAAAGGAACTACATAGCTTGGGTTCTGAATTTCATGCAAGAAACTGAACAACAACATGATAATCTGATTTGGATCAATCTAACATCTAAAACCCAACAATTTCTAACATTCAAGAAACCCTAGGTCTAGATAATATCAAGGGAATCAAGATTCTGACTGAATTCTAGGGACCTAATGGGCGAAAGAAACCCACTAGTGAAATCCCACATACCTAGTGACAAATTTCACGGAGAAATCTTTTGATTTTGGGGCTGGAACTGATGGAATCTTGCTGCGTTCTTGAACAAGGGTTCTTAACTTCTTTCTCCTCTTACGCTCTAATTTTTCTAAGTTTTGATGAATGATCTGACTTAGGTAAGTTCTAGTTATGTTTCTAGGCTAAAACTGACCAAAACTCCAACCCATAAGGAAAAGACCAAATGACCCCTGACTTAACTGCTGTTGGAAGCCACTGACGGACGGGACCGACGGTCCGTGCTGGTCAATCGTCGATGGGGACTTGGACTTGAATTCTGGGGGTCTGAACCACGGCCTGGACCACGGACCATGGTCTGACCTACGGTCCGTAGGTCCAGACTTTGCCAAAATTCCTGGGCCTTCTGGGGAGGAGCTACAGGTGGCCATCCATGGACCCCACCTATGGTCCGTGGGTCACTCTGCGGTCCGTAGGTGGCACTTGCAACTTTTAAAATTCTGCATTTCTGGTCTGTCTAGGATACGGGGTGTTACACATATGATGCCAAAATAGATTCACACCCTCGCAAGATAATCACAAAGGATTATGGATAATTTGGTTCCCTCTTTGAAAATTTGCCCAAGATCATGTCTCGAATTAACCAAGATTTAAATAATTTGGCTAAAAAGGAAAATTCTAGGACTCCACATGCATGTTTCGAAGTAAGAACTCACCACACTTGGAACTTCAAAATACATTCATTTCGCACATCCCGAAAAGATCAAAAGTGTATGTGCAATTTTCATTGCAAGGCTCACATCAAAACATAGCTAGTCAATAAAAGATTCAAAGAGATCGCTCAAAAGTGCAACCACATCGATTTAATTATTGCAACACCAACACTGTACACTATGCTCATCATGAGTAGTATTCAAGACATCGTTATTGGACACAATCGATCCTCAAATTGTTATCAATGAAAATTTCAAGAATTTCACGATTTTAAACTCATGGGGGGTTGCAACATCAAATGAGAAAGAAAAATAAATAAAGAGACAACTTTAACCCAAAAAAGCACTCTAATATAAACAAAAGTAATACTACAAATATTCAAAATATTGGCAGGAAGGCCCTCACCCTACCAAAATTAGAATGCAAAGTATGGGGAGGCTGAGATAAAGGGTCCCTGACAGGCTATGCCTGTGGAGCACTCTCGTCTGGAGTTTCAGGTTGTGATGCCTCAAGAGGGGCATCAATGCCCTATAACAAGATCACTGGAAGGCTCAACTAGAGCATCAATGCCTGTCTCAGCAGTAGGAGGTAAGGTGGGGTTTGGGGTGACTCCACTAGAACCAACCTTGAAAGTCTCTTGAAGAGATCTCTCTGGGGCTGCCTGAAAAATCACCTCCCCGGTCTCCTGTAGCTTGGTCACTGTCTCCGCAATCCCATGCTCTTTAGCCTGCAACTCCTCCTCATCCATTTCCTCGGCCCAATCATCCTCGATCCTCTTACTCTCATCATCATCAACAAACTCAACATACATAGAGACCTTATGCTGCTCACTAGAGGGAGGCACAATACTTGGAATCTTGGGCATAGGGGCAGGTGCATCTGGAAGGGGAACACTGCCCCAAAGCATGTAGATGTCCATCAACTGTAACTGGACCACCTCTACCCTAATAGTAGCAATCTCATCTCTCATGGCGTCTAGTACGCCAGAGCTACCCTCGACCTTATCCCTAGCCTCCAACCTAGCTGTGAGATCATGCAGCCTCACTTTGTGACTCTCAATTATCCCCTCACACTTGACTACCCACTCTATCAATGGATCCAAGGCCTTCTTAATGGCCTCATCAATGAGCCTGGGCATGTCCGTCTCAACCCGGGAAGCTCTAACATCTGCTGACTGAGCAAGGCTTCCCATCTAATAATCATGGCCTGGGTCAAGGAAGATGGGTAATAGGAGATGGGGTAAGCCTCACAGCAGTTGCAACAGCAACAATAGTAGGCAGAGATAAAGAAACATACGGGCCAACAGTGGAGGAAGGTGTAGAAATACCTGCCCACTCCATAGAAGGAACAGGTGCGCTAGCCTCAACTGCCAAAGTAGTGGGGTCAACCATGGGTGTAGAATCTAGTGGTGACGGCTTCTTTCGAGCCGCATTACCCACAAATACTCAATCTCGATCATCTGAATGTCACTTGAAGAGGGTGGTGTGATCCTCACATCTGTCTTCCCCAAAAAGGGAACTCCCGCTCTCTCACATACCTTTGTAATGATCACCGGGAATGGGAGAGAGGTCTGCTCTTTCTTGGCCTATAACAGTATCTCTTTCTCAATGAGGGCACCTACATTGATCTTTTCTTTCTCAACAATAGAGCCCACTAGCATTGCCTTTGGATGCCAGAGTATTGATTCATTTTGAGACGACATGATATTACTGCTAATAAACCCGAACCAGTATCTTACCACAATATTTAGGTCCTTCTTTTCTATCTTCGCCCCTTCAGCCATCCAAGAGGGGGAAGACTGATCAGATGTGCATCTAGAATCTTGGTCATCTGGGTCTTGTATTCATCAACATGATTACCCGGGGTGCACAATACTGTGTTAATGTCAATGGCATGACCCTGAACCATCTTACCCCTCACTTTAACTTCATCTACTATCTTCCAGACGCTGCCCTTTCTCTTATTTGGCATCACCTTGGCATAAGCGTCATAGAATTCACATACCCAATTTGGCACATAAGGTTGTCTGGCTTTAGTAAACTGCTCCAACTTGTGAAATTTGATAGCTGCCATATGGCAGGGAATCACTCATTACTCCATTAGTCAAGATTCGATGCTCCTCCAAAATAGTCCGTTCTCTTTCAGCCTTGAGCCTATTCAAAGCCCTTGGAGATATTATCGAGAGAACACGAGAAGCAAGATTGGGATCTAGCGGGGGGCGAGACCAATTTTGAGCAGATACTCACTTGCTTGGTGGCATTGTGTTTTCTGACTTTCTTATCCCCGCTGGTAGGGGTTTGAGGGTTGGTCTGTTAGGGACGAGATGCCTCCGAAGGCTCATTTATAGAGATGCCCTTTTGTTTCTTTGGCAGAGGAGGAGAAGGTTCCCTATCTGATTCAGTGTCAGAGGACACCACTTGTTTGCCCTTAGTTGTTTCCATTACCTGCGAAGCACACATTCAAACATAGGATTTGTGAAGGTTAGTCGAAATTGAAAGCACATTGAATCACATTTCAAAAATCTTCCTGAAGCTCACCTAATGGGAAGGCGGATAGCCAAACATGATCGGCGCGTTTTTGTGAGCTCGCCAAAATGGATAGTAGCAACTAAATCAGGGCTGAGACCTAAAAGCGAAGTCAATGCCAACTCGACGATTCGTTGAGTTGATTTCGGTGGGCTAGGAAAAGTTCGTTGAAACTGACAGTGCAAAAGGGAGAGACACAGGCATCAGGGCAATGTCCTCTCCCACTCGGTGATTCGTCAAGTGGGTTTGGCAGACTAAGACAAGCCTGCCAAATGGGACAGTAACCAAGGCCATGCATATGCTAAAGAAGGCAATCTGGGGGTTACTCGGAGATTCGCCTAACCTCCTTGTCGAGCTAAGACAACCCTGCTGAACAGGAAGTTTTCAGCCTAGTACCTAATTTTCACATCTAATCCAATATGCACAACACATACTAGTTCCCCCCAACATTACAATCCACATATATGATTTTCTACCCATGTGTACTCAGACTTACCCAAGATATTGCCATTTATTGCACAAATTGATGATTTGCCCTTAAGAAAGTAGTCAAACTGTCTATCATTGGGCTAATTCATGCAATTTATCAACACCGGGTTACTCTGTCTTCACCCACATTAAATTAGACTTAGATCCAACACATTCATCATTTCAATTACTCAAGTTAACCAACACAATTACGATTCACATTTTGACAGGCATTGACAATCAAAATCTCATGGGCACATTTCAAATCATACAATACGATGCTACCCATCAAAATCAAGAATACAAAAGTAGTTAAAGGGCTCAATCCCACACCCTAAAAGCACCTTAAACTCAAAAACATCAACAAGAATTTGAAAACCAACTTTAATGTCGAAAATAATTAAGAAAATGAGGGATTGAGGTTGGGTTGACTAGAACTCCAATAAAATGCACTCCTCAAACTTTGTAGATACTCATAGGAGACTCATAAACACTAAAAATATGCAAAGTAAGAGAAAGGAATCAAAAGGCTCTCAAATCTCAAAGGTTTTGATTTTTGAATTTGCTAAGACCCTTGGCCTTTTTATATCAGGCCCGTTCGGCGATCTCGACTAACGTCGCCGAACGTGTTTGGAGAATCTCCAATTGGAGCTTAAGCCCACCGAACATGCCTAAACAAACACCAAACCTGAAGGCTGATTCGGTAGACATGTTGGAGCCTACGTAGTGCACTTCGGCAAATCACCCTTTGGAATTCTGATAGCCGATCTTGACATTACACTTTTACATCCATTCAAATTCAAAGGCAGAAAAGGATTAGTCTGCATAATGCCTTCGGCGGATCGCCGTTTGGGTTTTACATCGCCTATGTTTCCCTTTTTAATCATTCGTTCTCTTCTCAACCTGCAATCACAACGCACATTATTCAAAAGCAATAAAAACAAAAGTAAAGACTTGGGTTGCCTCCCAAAAAGCGACTTATTTAACATCATGGTACGACATAGTCATGAAACTCAACAATCATTCTTGGGGTTCGGGATGGTATCACTAGGCAAATTTCCCTTTTGCCTTGGATTGAGATGAGTGGAAATTTGACCCAGTTGGGTCTCCAGCTGCTTAATGGAAACTGAGTGAGATGTCACCATCTGGGATAGGGTGGAGAAGACATTTTTCAATTCCTTCAACACCTTATCAGACCCTTCATCCTTGGTGTAGATCCTTGCAAGCATGTCTTCAGTCCGACTCCCTTCTAGCCCAGCTGGTTCCTTTGGGCGTGGACGATCATGGGGAGGCACATACCTATCTTTTTCCATCTCCCTATCTCTCTAGTTTCCACCGTACCAGTCTTTCCAACCACTATATCCCTATCTCTCTAATTTCCACCCCGCCAGTCTTTCCAACCACCATCTCTATCTTTGTTCAAACCTTGGTCCCCATCTTGTCATTGATAATTGATGTGAGAACCCCCCACTTGATTTCCTAAGTATTGAACTTCCTCATTGTATAATGCCTAAAATTTGGCATCATTCGGGCACTACCCACTATTGGTTCCAACCGCATACACCGACTTGGTTTCACCTCCCATGACATGTTTAGACAACAAATCAATTTGGGTCATCATTTTGGCCATGTTTTCATCTCTGTCATGGTCCTTCTCGACTTGTTCTTTGGTTAATCCCACTTGTAGAGTAGGCACTTGGTCCTCTCTAGTGTGCCATTCTTGGTTAACCTTAGTCATATTATCAAGCAACAAAGCAACCACATCATACAGTTGTATCATTAATCCATCATGGACTAATTGATCAGCCACATCTTTATTGATTGAATCATGGCTGCAATAGAAGTATTGCATCAGCAAATTATCCAAAACTCCACGTGTTGGACATTACAAGAGAAACTTTTTGAACCTCAGCTATGTCTTATGCAAAGGCTCACCTCCAATACACTTGAAGTTTAGGATTTGGAGACAAAGTTTAACCATCTTCGAGGGTGTAAAGAATCTCTCTAAGAAGGCATCATTTAGCTCTTCCTACGAAGTGATAGAATTATTCGGCAACTTTGTCAATCATCTTGTAGCCTGTCGCGTTAAAGAGAATGGGAATAACCCCAACTTTACAGACTCTTGGGAGATATTATTGAACACAAAGGGTCCACATACCTCCCTGAAATTCCTAAGGTGTTCATGGGGATCCTCATGAGCTAGACCCCCAAAAATTCCTTTCATCTGGAGAAATTGTATCATAGTTCCGATGATGTGAAACACAGTCTTCCCGGTTGTAGGAGGTATTTGGATTACTCCCGAGGTTTGAATGACATTAATGGGCATGTCATATAAATCACCCATGTTATCGATTGCACCATAGTGACTATCATTGTCACTTCCACGGCCACTTATATTGTTAACCTACAAATCAGCCAACAACGACACCAAACAACAAATCTACTATAAATAAATAAAATGAAAAATCTAATTTCTCAATTAGAATTCTCAACCACCACTCCCCCGCAGTGGCGCCATTTTTGAAACACTCAAATCACTCTCCAAAACTAGTTAAAAGAGTGAACGATTTTAGTCAATAAAAACCCAAGGAAGAGTCGGAGTCGAATCCCACAGGGAATGGTATATCCCACATGGAATTGAACTAAAGTATAGACGAAATCAAGAATTAACACGCAATCTAGGGGTTCGGGGATTGGAAATCGATGTCACATAGGGGTAATTGTGCTGCTCTATAGTGATGAACATTTATGAATAGGCTAAGTCATCTTAATTGATTCTAATCATCTTTCGATCTCAAAGCATCTATGCATAGAATCTCCTTTCAGTGTCATCTAAATGCCAATCTAAACAACCCAATACCATACTCTATTCTCTTTTTCAAGAACATGGAAAATAGATCTGACCCATAACCTTTTTTTCAAGCAAGTCATAGACATCAAACCTAAATTGCTAATATTGAACTAATTACCCAATCCAATTAATCTCTTTCGAGCATCAACTGGAGATTGGAAGTAGGAGTTATGTTTGCAACCTTAACCCTTAAGTTAACCCCATGGTAATTAGACCAAATTCTTGTATGAATAGCACCAAAACAGAGCATAGCACAATACCCACTATATTAAATCAACACCCAACCCCATTTGAGCACCCCTAGATCTTGAAGTTTTAGCCACCCATCATAAAAAATAATGAAATTATACCTTTTATGAAAGCAGTCATGGGTAACTTGAAATTAAGTATTTAAGAATAAACCCACTTTGGATTCAACTTCAATTTATCAAATTTAAACTCCAAGTTGTAAAACCTCAAAAGCTAGAAAAGTGTTCTTCAAAGGTAAAGTGCTCTCTACAAACTCTCAACTCTATTCTCAAAAGAGAACTTTTTAAACTCAAAATGGAACTCCCTAAAATCAGTATCCTTTGGGCTATTTATACATTCTCAAAATTTTTCCCAAAATCCATTTCGCCAATGACTCGGCGACATTAGTTAGGTTCACAAAACCTACTCTGCGAATCATCCTTCTCTCTTCTGCTCGCCTTATGATGCTCTAGGCTTCAGGTGTTTGAACCTCATTTGGTGAACTTGATTTATTCAGGCTTTCACTTTCGGCGAATCATCGTGTACCACCTTGGTTTGCCTTTCAAGCAAAAATTCTTTGCTTTACACACTGTCGCTTTGGGTGATGTGCATCAAGATCACCGTTCTCATTCAGCGTGTTGCCGTCTATACTGGAGTCCACCAACCTTTTTTGATAGGCACAAGTGCTATGCACAGTCAATTTGGGTGAGTTCGTGCTCAGTTGGCGATCCGCCCTTCCTTTTAGGTGATCAACAATGTTTATTTTGTACTTCTTTTTGTATTTTTTGCCATTGTTTTCAAATATCAGTCCTTGCCTTCATAGCTGCAAATAATCAACATTCTAGTAGAATAGGACAAACTTAGGCATTGAGGACACTCATTATTAAGATAAATGGACCTTTAATGAGTGAAAATCTACCACTCATGATGAACCCCTAGATCTTGGGGTTTAGCCACCCATCATAAACGCAAAGAAAATATACCTTTCATGAAAGCAGCCATTGATAGCATGAAATTAAGAAATTATAAACAAACCCACTTTGGATTCAACTTAAATTTGTCAAATTCAAGAACAAAGTTGAAATACCCCAAAAACTAGAAAGTGTTCTTCACAAAGGTAAAATATTTCTCTCATAACTCAAAATATTCAGAACACACCAAAAATCTCAATTCCGGACCCCCTTTTTCTCTCTCCATTGGGCTATTTATAGTGTCCCAAAATTTTGCCCAAAAACTCAATGTGCGTCTCATTCGGTGACATTAGTCGGGCTCACCGAGCTCCTCGGGCAGATCGCCAATCGAGATTCAGCTTGCCTTTTCTTGCTCTAGGCTTTAGGTGTTTGAACCTCAGTTGGCGAGATCGTTTGAGTCTGCAATTGCCGAGCTCATTTGATTCTGCCTTTCATGTTGGACGTATCACCGAATACCACCTTGGTTTGCCTTTCGAGTCTTCAATTTTCCTCCTTACACTGTCATTCTCGGTGATGATCAGCAAGGTCGCCTTTCTCATTCGGTGAGAAACCTTTTCATTTAGAGTTCACCAACCTGTATCGATAGTCCCTAGTGATGTGCACTGTTCATTTAGATGAGGTCATGCTTACTAGGCGATCCGCCTTTCTTGTTTGGGGATCATCAATGTATAGTTTGCATTTTTGTTGTTGCATTTTTGGTCATTTTTTCAAACATTCATTCTTGCCTTGTCCATTAGCCATCATAGCTGTAAATCATTAAGATATCATAAGAATAGGACATAATTAGGAATTGGACACTAATTATTGAGCTAAATAGACCTCAGAATGAGTGCAAATCTACCACTCATCAACACCCCCAAGTTAAACTTTTCCTTGTCCTCAAGTAAATCAAGAACACAATTAGCTCGATGAGGGTGTCTACAACAATATTCAATGAGATCTAACATGCAAATGTCATTACAAGACTATTCTTAACAACATGCTACACTCAATTATGATTAAAAAAACTTTAAATGATGACTAGCTGGTTTCCACACAAGCTTAATCTCACTTTAGCTTCTTCTCTAATGCAAGACCATGTTTCAACAAATGCATTCAAGTGCTCTCACATCAAGAACGATTCCATGCTCTAACAAAGAAAATCAACAAAGAAATAAGGAATCGATGTAACTCTCACCCTCTCGAAAGAGAGCTACATACAAGCTTCGTCCCATCGGTTTGCCTATATTTTCCAATCATCATACAACCTAGTTCATGCAAGATCTCAAGGGTATTTTAGGCTTGTAATGAGGATGAGGGTTAAGGTATGATCAATATGGTTTGGCAACTTCTCCTTTTCAAAGCATTGTTGCAATCATCTTCACCTATTCTAAAGTTCTTTTCATTCTTTTTGATTTGAGACTCAGACTTTGACTTTTCACTCAATTTATTTGGAATCCCCTTTATTTTATCACTTCTTTTTTTCATTTCCATTTTTCCAAAGCATTTTATCACAACGACTCTTTTTTTTAAGGAGGGGTTCCTTCTTTTTGTAACAAACTTTAAATTTGAGTCTCATTTAATCTTTCTTTGCCCTTTATTTGGATTTTATTATTCCTTCCTTTCCACACCCCCAATTTATGGTTTTGGCCTAATTTAGCTATTCAAACATAGCAATGCTTCAAAAAGGATTTTATGTGAGAAGGTAGGGACAATTTGGTTCAAGAGGCTTTCTTTTGATTGTTTCAACAAATGAGTTAGGCTTAAATGGTGCCAAAATGGATGCACACTCTCACAAGGTATCGACAAAAGATTATGGACATTTTGGTTGCCTCTTTGAATTATTGCCCAAGCTCACGCTTCACATTTTCCAAGATTTAGACAATTAGACCAACAAGGAAAATTCTAGGACTCCACACACATGCTTTCAAGTAAGACCTCACCACACATGACACTTCAAAATACACTCATTTAGCACATCCCGAAAAGATAAAAAAATGTATGTACGATGTTCATTGCAAGGCTCACATGAAAACACATCTAGTCAATAAAAGATTCAAAGAGATCGGTCAAAAGCGCAACCACATCGATTTAATTCTCCTTACATCAACACTATACATCATGATCATCATGATTACTATTCAAGACATCAATATTGAACATAATCGATCCTTGAATCATTATCAATGAAAAAATAAAGCGTTTCACAATTTTCAACACTCATGGGGGTTGCAAAATTGAGAGAAAATTGAAAAAGGCAAAAAACGATACACTAAACCCAAAGAAGCATTATAGTATAAACAAAAGTAGACTAATACAACCATTCAAAGCTACAAGTAACAAAATAGAAATAAAAAAAAAGGAATATTTGCTAAAAAGACCTCACCGCACCAAAAAAAATTAAGTAGTGTCCTCAATGCAAAGATAAAAAGTACGGGAGGCTGAGGAAGAAGGTCCCCCTAATAGGCTATGCTTGTGGAACACTCTTATCTAGAATTTCCGAAAGGGAAGCATCATTCGGGGCATCAATGCCCCAAAATAGAATCACTAGAGGCTGCAAGGTAGTATCATCTTGGGCATTAGTGCCTGTCACCACACTTGGAGGAATGGTGGAGTCTGAGGAGACTCTACTAGTACCAACCTCTGAAGTCTCCTAAAGGGAGCTATTTAGGGTCGCCTGAAATATGAACTTCTCGGTCCCTGCAACTCTGTAAAAGTTTGTGCAATCCCATGCTCCTCACTCCTCAGCTCCTCCTCATCCTCATCCGTCTCTTCGGCCAAATCATCATCGTCACTCTCAATATCCTCATTAGCACCATCAACACTCGCAACTATCTCAGTGTTAGGTTCATTAGTAGAGGAACCTCATCCCATAACATCGAGAGGTCTGTAGATTGCAACTTAGTTACATTCGCTTGCAAATAAAAAGATACACCCCTCATGGTGTCAAGTGCATAAGAACTACCCCAACCTTTTCTTGGGCCTCTAGTCACGCAGTGAGGTTATTCAAGCTCACACCATGGGCCTCAATCATCCCCTCACACCTAACCACCCCGTCCTTCAATGGAGCCAAGACCCTCTCAATAGCCTTATTAATAAGCCCGAGCATGTCCTTCTAAACCCTCATGACTCTCAAATCTGCCAATCGGGCAAGACTATCCATCTGATATATCATTGTCTAGGTCAAGAGGACATGTAATAGGTATGGGGTTAGGTATAGCAGCAGCAACAACAACAACAACAACAACAAAAGAAGTACTAGAAGGAACAAGAGTTACAGAAACTGAAAGCATAATAAAAGGTGTAGAAATATCTGCCTGCTCTACAAAAGGAGCACGTGTGCTGGCCTTATATGCTAGAGTTGTGAGATCTACTATGGGTGTAGTATCTGGTGGTGGCGGCTTTCTCCGAGACACATCGTCCCATAAATACTTAGCTTCAATCTTCCAGATGTCACTGGAAGAGGCTGGTGTGATCCTCATATCATATTTCCCCCAAAAGGGAACACTTGCTCTCTCGCACAGCTGAGTAATAAGAATTGGGAACAAGAGAGAGGTCTGATCTTGTCGATAATGGTGCTCACTAACACTACCTTAGGATGCCAGAGGATTTATTTATTTTGGGATGGCATGATATTGCTGCTTATAAACCTGAACCAATACCAGGACACAATGTTAAGGTCCTTCTTCTCCATCCTCGCACGTTCAACCATCCAAGAGGGAGAAGAATCATCAGATATTAATGGGGCTAACCACCATTGTAGTACATCAAGATCTGATACATCCAGATCTGGTAGATATCGACATGAGTAAAAAGGGTGCATAGTACTGTGTTAACCTCACCCGCATGACATTGAACCATATTTCCCCACACTTCCACTTCATCCAAGGGTTTCCATATAGTACCCTTTCTCTTATTGGGTAGGGCCTTAGCATAGGCGTTGTAGAACTCCGTAATCCACATCGGCACACAGGGTTTTCTAAGCTTTGTGAAGTGCTCAAACTTATGAAATTTGATAGCTTCCTATATAGTAGGGTAGTCACTGATGACTCCATAAGTTGAGATCCTACGCTCCTCCATAATAGTTGGTTCTCCTTATACGTTCAACCTATTTAAGGTCCTTGGTGCTATGATCAGGAAAACACGAGAGGTAGGGGTTGGATCTTGTGCATGTGACACTAGCTTGCAGCGAATATTCACCTACTTCATGGAAATGTGTTTCCTGGGTTTCTTACCCTCGCTATTAGGATTAGGTGGATGGACTTGTTGAGTACGAGGGGCGTCCAAAAGGCTCATTAATAGAAATACCCTTGTGCCTTTCAATTGAGGGGGTGTCTGACTCTATGTCTGATGATACCACTTGTTTGCCTTTTGTTCTAGCCATTACCTGCAAAGCACCCACATTCAAACATCCAATTTGTGAACATTAGTTAAAATCAAACTCATTCAGAATATAGTTAAAAAAATTACCCTGAGGCTCGCTGAATGGGAAGGTGGGTCTCCTAACTGGATGGGCAAGCTCAGGTGAGCTTGTCAAATCAGACAATATCAAATATCTCAAGAATCATACATAAAGGGAGGAGTCAATTCCAACTCGGCGGTTCACCTAGTTGATTTCGGGGGGCTAAGACAAGTCCGCCAAAACTGACAGTGTAATAGGCAAAGAAACAGTCCTCAAGGGTGATGTCCTCTCCCACTCGGTGATTCTCCAAGTGGGTTCGGTGGACTAAGACAAGCCCACCAAATGGGACAGTACCAAAGGTCACATATTCAATTAAAAGGGTGAGCTGGTGATTACTTGGTGATTCACCTAACCTCCTTGGCGAGCTAAGACAAGCCCGCCAAACATGAAGTATTCAACCCAGTGCCTAATTTTTACAGCTAAAACCGACAAATGCAACAAAAACTAACTCCCCAACATCATTACAACTCACCTATATGCTTATCTACCTATGGGTACTCAGATGTCGCCCCAGATATTGCAGAGTATTGCTCAAATTGATGATTTGTCCTTAAGAAAATCGCCACTCTGTCTATCATTGGGAAAAATCATGCAATCGGGTTACTCAGACTTCATCCACATCAAATTAAGCTCAGACCCATCAATGATACTAGTTCAATTTCATTAATTAACCAACACATTCAAAATTATGAATTTATAGGCACAACATAGGGAATAAGATCATGGGCACAATTTAATACACACAATACAAGGCTACCAAATGAAATATAACAATCAAAATCAACAAATGGCTTCAAGCCCATACCCACATTGCAATTTAAAGCTCAAAATTCTCAAAAAAAATCAAAAACCAACCTTAATAGGAAGCACAACTCGAGAGTGACAGAGAGGTGGGGTTTGATTGATAGTCAAAGCAAGCGAAAACACTTCTTGAACTTCAAAATCACCCACTAATGACACACAATCACTCAAATAATGTAATGCAAGAGAAAGGAGAGGAAAAGGCTTGAAGATATCAAAGGGTTTGATTTTTGAATTTGAAAAGACCATTGGCATTTTTATATCAGGCCTGTTTGGCGGTCACGACTAACATCGCCGAACGTGCTTGGTGAATCGCTAATTGGAGCTCAAGCTCGGCGAACATGCCTGAACAAATACCAAGCCTGAAAGTCGATTCAGTGGACCCGTTGGAGTCCGCATAGTGCACTTTTATGGATCGTTGTTTTAAGCTCAAACCACGTAAATTGACAGTACACTTTTCCACATGTTCAAGCTTAGAAGGCAGAGAAGAATGAGTCCGCACAACACCTTTGGCGTATCACCGTTTTGGATTTGGCATCACCTAATGGTCCCTTTTTCAACCTTTCAACTTCTTCTCAACCTGCACTCAGAACGTACGTTAATAAAAAAAATAAAAACTAAAGTAAAGACTTGGATTGACTCTCAAGAAGCACCTTATTTAACGTCGTGGCATAACATAGTTCTCATTTCCTCAACATTTATTTTTGGGATTTGATATAGTGTCACTAGACAACATTTTTTCCTTGGATTGAGATGAGTGGATATTTGGCACAATTGGGTCTCCACCTGCTTGATAGACACCACATGAGAAGTCACCGTTTGGGATAAAGTGGAGAAGTCATTTTTCAATTCCTTTAATACTTTGTCGAACCTTTCAACCTTGTTGAAAATCCTTGTAAGCATTTTCTCGGTTTGGTTTCCTTCTGGCCGAGCTGGGTATTTCGGTCATTAAAGATCATGGGGAGACATATACCTATCTTTGTTAGCCTCCCTATCTCTCCAATTTCCACCTCGCCAATTGTTCCAACCACTATCTCAATCCTTGTTACAACCTTGATTCCCACCTTGTTGTCGAGAGTTTGGGTGAGAACCCACCATTTGGTTTCCTAAATTTTAACATCCTCATTGTACAATGCCTCAAAGTTGGTATCATTCGGGCACTACTCACTGTTGGATCCAACCACATTCACCGATTTAAGTTCACCTCACATGACATGTTTAGACAACAAATCGAGTTGTGTTATTATTTTGGCCATGTTTTCATCTCGTTTATTGTCCTTTTTGATTTGCTCTTTGCTCAAACTCAGTTGTAGAGTAGGCACTAAGTCTTCTCTAGTATGCCATGCTCGATTAACTTTGGTCATGCCATTTAGAAACAAAGAAGCCACATCATACGGTTGTCTCAATAATCCACCTTGGACTAACTTATCCGCCACACCTTTATCGACTGATCAAGGCTACAATAGAAGTATTGCAATGGTAAATTTTCCTGAACACTATGTGTTGGACATTGAAAAAGTAATTTCTTGAACCCAGCCAAGTCTCATGTAGAGGTTCACCTCCAATGTGCTTGCAAATTTGGATCTGGGTTTGAAGTTTAACCATATTCAAGGGTGGAAAGAATCTCTCCAAGAAAGCATCATTCAACTCCTCCCACGAAGTGATAGAATCATTTGGTAATTTCACCAACCATCTTGTAGCTTCACCCATTAAAGAGAACATGAATAACATCAACCTTACAGACTCTAGAGAGATATTCTTGAACACAAATGGTCCAGATACCCCCCCTAAAATTCCTAAGGTGTTCATGGGGATCCTCATGAGTTAGGTCCCCAAAATTTCCCTTTGGATGGAGCAAATTGTAGCATTGTTTCAGTTACGCCATACACAATCCTCTCGTCTGTGGGAGGTATCTGGATGGCTCCCGTGGTTTGAATAATATTCATATACATATCATTCAAATCACCCATGTTATCATTTTGAGCATAGTGACGATCGTTGTCACTACCATGGTAACTTACTGTATTCGACCTGTAAATCAGCCAACAACAACACAAAACAACAATCTACTACAAATAAAAAAAATTACAAACTAATTTCTCAATTAGAATTCTTACCCACCACTCCACGGCAGCGACGCCATTTTTTATAACGCTGAAATGTCCTCCTTAAAATCAATTAAAAGGGATATCAATCGTAGCTAATAAAAATATCAAACTAAGAGTTGGGTTCGAATCCCACAAAGAATAGTTTATTGTGAAGAATTCCTTTCAAAAAATTTGGATTGTAAAATCATTTATTTATAATAGTAAAAGAAAGTGGGTGGATGATTCCACCAATTTAATTAAAATATTTGGTTATCAATTGTCACAATTAAGCTAAGATTTCAGAGAATTCAAGAGTTAACAAGCAATCTACGGGTGCAGGGATTGGATATCGATATCACATAGAGGTAATTGTGCTTCTCTATAGTGATGAACATTCATCAATAGGCTAGGTCATCATCAATGACACTAATCATCTTTTGATCTCAAAGCATCTATGCAAAGAATCTCCTTTCGGTCTCATCAAAATGCCAATCTAAATAACCCAATAACTTACTTTATTCTCTCTTTTGATGCAGAAATAGGGTAACTAGATCTAACCCATAACCTCTATTTTCAATCAAGTTACAGATATCAAATCTTAATTGCTATTATTGGACTAATTACCCACTCGAATCAATCTCTTTCGAGCATCGACCGGAGATCAAAAGTAGGAATTAAGTTTGCAACCTTAACCCATAAATTAACCTCATGCTAATTAGCCTAAATTCAATCATGAAAACAGTAAAAAAGAGCATAACACAATACCCACTACATTAAATCAACACCCAACCCCATAATTGCAATCCTAGATCTTGGGGTATTAGCCATCTGTCACAAAAAGCAAAGAAAATATACCTTCCATAAAAGTAGCCATGGGTAGCATGAAATTAAGCAATTACAAGAAAACTCACTTTGGATTCAACTTCAATTTATCAAATTCCAGAACAAAGTTGAAAAACCCCAAAAGCTAGAAAGTGTTCTTCACAAAGGTAAAGTGTTTCTCTCAAAACTTAATTTTTTTTAGAACTCACCAAATATATCAATTCCGTACTCCACTTTTCTCTCTCCATTGGGCTATTTATAGTTTCCCAAAATTTGTCCCAAAACTAAGCGCGTCTTATTTGGCGATATTAGTCGGGCTCGCCGAGCTCCTTCAGCGAATTGCTAATCGAGCTTCAGCTCACCTTTTGTTGTTGTATGCTTCAGGTGTTTGAACCTCAGTTGGCGAGCTCATTTGAGTCTGCCTTTCACGTTCGACATATCACCAAATACGACCTTGGTTTTCCTTTAGAGGGTTCAATTTTTCTCCCTGCACTGTCATTTTTGGTGATGACCAGCAAGGTCGCCTTTCTCATTCGGTGATATGCCTTTTCATTTGGTTTTCACCGACATGTCTCGATAAGCCCTAGTGTTGTGAACTATCTATTTAGGCAAGGTCATTCTCACTAGGCGATCCTCCTTTATTATTTGGCGATCATCAATGTATAGTTTGCACTTCTTTTTGCATTTTTTGACATTCTTTCATACATTCATCCTTGCCTTGTCCATTAACTATCATAGCTGCAAATCATCAGAATATGAAAAAAATTAGGCATTGAGGATACTAATTATTGAGCTAAATAGATCTTAAATGAGTGCAAATCTACCACTCATCAATGAAGAGAAGGAGGATAAATCTCCTAAGGCTATGGTTTGTGTTGAGGAAGAAATAGGGGAGAAACCCGCTAAGGGCGATGTGCCCAAGTTTCCCCCTCTTTATCATCAAAGAGTGATCAAGAAAAAGGAAGATGATCAATTCAAAAAGTTCATAGATCAGCTTAGAAAGTTATTCATGAATATTCCAGTAGTTGACGCTCTATTGCAAATGTCGGGGTACTCAAAGTTCATGAAGGAACTGTTATAAAAGAAGATGGTGGTTAACATGTGTACAATTGAAGTATACCACCACTACGATTTCATAATGTCTAGCAGCTTGATCCCAAAAAAAGAGGATCTGGGAGCATTCACCATTCCATGCACCATTGGAGTGCACAAATTTGATAAGCCATGTATGGCTTTAGGGAAAGAATCATTTTTTTATGCTTCTTTTAATTTCTAAGAATTTGGGTCTTTGGAATCTAAGCCCACTCGTATGAGGTTACTAATGGAGGATCGCTCATTCAAGAAGTCAATCAGTATACTATTTGACATCTAAATTAAAGTAGACAAGTTTATTTTCTTGGTTGACTTTGTCGTGCTTGATTACGATGTGCGTGTAGTGGTAACTATCATTTTAAGCCGACCATTTCTGGTCACTGGCTGAGAACTTGTTTATGTGGATCTTGGAGAGCTCCAGTTTAGAGATGGAGACTGTCGGTGAGGTTTATTGTGGGCACACCTACAAAACCACATGAGAAGTGTAGAGTGGTGTTTGTGAATGAGTATATGGATAACTTGGTGAATGATCCATGGCGGGAAGAAGTGCCACCCAACATATATAGGGTAATCTTGAGGTACTTGCGTTGTGCCACTACGTTAAATCAAGCGCTTCTTGGAAGACAACCCAAGTGTTCTTTATTTGCTTCACTTTTTTTTTGGTGTGTTTTCAAGGGTGCAAAAGGATGCTAAGTGAAATTTTTTAATAATTGAGTATCTTTGCCATAGACACTAGACAGGCAAAACGTTGGTTGGAAACTGTACAATGCAAGTTAAATGCAGGTTCCAAATAGATATCTGAGAAGAAATTCTAGAACCAGCAAACCGCCGGCCGTAAATTGTAAAACGCTCGTGTAAATTAGTGCACTGGCAAGGATTCTTCAGCATTTGTGCTAAACCACCATCTCCTTGGTAGTGATTGGCATACTTCCAATCGAACGCAAGTCAGGTAATGTGAAGAGTGTTTCAATTTTGACTCTTGGAGAATAAAAAAACAAATTTTGACTCCCTTTCCAAAAACACCAAAACACCAAATGCCTAAAACCCTTCACCATCTTCCATATTTATTCCCCACACCACCATTTCCCACATTTATCTCCTCCACTCACTATAAAACCTCCCAACTCCCTCTTCTTCTCTACTTAAACTCTTGTGTTTTCTTCTCCTTCTATAACCTCCACTCTCACTGTAACACCTCAAATATTGGAGAGTCAAAACGAAAGGGAAAATTTAATTTTTGGCACTGAGTCAATGACCATGAGTCCCTTCTACGGACCATAGGAAGTTCTATGGACCGTAGGAAGGGAGTCGTAGACTTGGAAATGAGTTTTTGATATTTCAAATTTCTGAAGTTTGACCTACGAATGAACATGACAAGCAGTAGAATAATTGACGAATCGTAGATGGGTTTGTAAGGGTAATCCAGACTTAGTGAAATGTTGGGTAAAAAAAAAAGGTCTACAAATGGGGTTTACAGATTGTAGAAGTTTTAACGGTCCGTAGAAGCGATTGTAGGAAGTTGGCCAAATTTAGGCCTCAGTAACTCGACCTACGGATGCCAGTACAGTTAGAAGGAATTTCTACGCCCCGTAGAGTCATCTGACAGATATTTCTTAAGGGTATTTGTATCTTTTCTATGCATTTAATACCTATACTATGTCGTTTTGACCCTAATTTTAAGTCCTATGACTACCCTTTTGCTCCTAAAATTACCCCAACCCTTTCATTATCTCAAATCCCCAATTCCCATCCACCTTCATCTTTTCTAATTCTCACTCAAGTCCAAGAAGAAGACTAGAGTTTCAAGCTTCAAGTTTACTATTCATCCATTGGTTTTGGGCTTTGATCCTCAAGGTATGTAGGGTTTCATCAATTTGTTTCATTCACCCATTGAGCCTCAAAGATTTCTCGATTCTCCAAGTTCAATTTCATTGAAATTGATTAGGTTTTCATTCAATTCTCCATGGGTTCTAATTGTGTTGATTAAATTGTTTGATTTTTATCTAATTATAATTGTTTTGACTCAAGTACATGCTTTCCAATTTATTTCATATGAACCCATGCATTATTCATGCTTTAGACTATAAACTTTTAAAGACATGAATTTATGAAGAAGCTATGAATCTATGAATGATATTTTATGGAAGTTTATGCATGAGTTATGAAAAGATGTTTTATGATCTAAAAGTTTCTTTAAGATGAGAATCAATGAAATTGTGAAAGGTTTTCTCACATATAAGGGATCATGGTTTGGTGAAAGGTTTTCTCACACATGCATGATTCATGATTTAAGGAGCTACTCTATGATGTTGAAGCTTGGATTAGCAACTTATTTGTATTTTTCCATGTATGATGATATGTTTATGAATATGAGTATTTCATTGGGATTTTACTTGGCACCGAGGATATTGAGATGGATGCTCTCTCATTAGTAGAAGCCGGGTCTCTAGTAGCAATCTCCTTGTCCCTAACTGTTAGAAAGACATAACTAGTGGATCCACCTAAGCTAGAAGATCATGGTCCTTACCTTGGTAAGTAGGACATCTCTTTTTGGTGTGGGTGAAAGACACCAAATTCAATGTTATAGCTCACATGGTCTATGTCGGTTAACGGTAAACATCCAACAAAACTAAATAAGTTACCTCTAAAGGTTTTATGAAGCTTTCATTATGATTTTAAGATGCATTGACCATGTTCATGATTTATGATTCTTCTTTAAAGGTTTTATTGGGTTTTAGCTTGTTCATGCATATCATGTTTTTCCTCGGATATGCCCTCCAAAATTTAGCTTGAATTCATGTGTCCTCGGATATGCCCTCCAAAAATGATCAAAGGGTCCATAATGAAGCTCCTATACTCATTGCTTATTAAATGACTGTGTCCATATCAATTATGAGGAGATAGTTGCGGTAAAAATATAATGAAAGGTACGACAAAAGGTTCTTTATATGTATTTCCCCATCCTAATAATCAAAGTGTGTTCTAGTTCACCTGTGAGGTGCTTTTCTTTTGATGTTGCTTCTCCCTCTATTAGGTGATTGATGTGGATTGCAAGAGAGATTCCAACACACCTAAGACTGAAAAACGCAAATTGCATGTTTTGAGAGACCAAATCTTTTATTCGTCATGCTCTGGATGCAACAACTCCTAAACAGTCAAGATATGACTCGATGAGAGAGGACACAAATTTGAGAATATCATCATCACAACACTGTCCAATCAAAGTACCTTGCACATAGTAATATAAATAACTTACTCCAATGACCGCCAACTTAAAAAGCTTACGTACTCCTTGCCTGAAATACTTGTAGCTACAACTGAAAAAGTGATGAGGGTATTGGAGAATAGTGTGGAAGAAGAGGGAGCAATTAACACTCTTCAAAATGACATGAGAGTTCTGAAAAGGGAAAGCTCCTTTGAGGGAAGCCGATTTGTCTATGTTGGTTGAAGCAATGAGAGATCTAAAGAACACCCTTGGACAAATAGATGATTTGATGAGAAGCATGAGAATCTCATACGGGGGGAGGTGGGGGGAGGTGCCATGGAAGCATCCTCGAGGTTAGTTCACCTACAAGGTGATGGAGCAGAGTCTAGTGCATCTTTCGAGTAGTGCAATGATGACGTGAATGATGAAGGTGATGCAAATAATATAGATGACGAGGAAAGAGGGATTTAGGGAGTGTTTCCACATCTGGCCTTATCATGATAACATTGGGGATCATGATAATTTTTAGTTGGGGGTGGTCAAGTGGTCATTCTAGTTGTTAATTTTATTGTGTGGCTTTGATGCTGAAGTTGTGCATAATCTTTATTATTTTGTCTTGCTGAATTGGTAAAAATTGATTGTGATTGATGATAGTTGGGTTGGTCTTACATGCTCCTTTGCCTTACTATCTGTTCTTAGTAATCATGCTTAGTACTTTCAATAGGCCTCGTTCTCTCAATGAATTCGTGAGTCAATGATTTAATATTGTCTTTGTGAATAGTAGGTAATTGAATAAGCTCCAAGAGTTTTCTATGTCACGGTTCTTTTCAAAGGAGTAAAATTTTATTTTTATTTTCTTTGGGTCATTTTCTGTCGAACAGGATTGGCGTTTCCCTATGAAAAACTGATATGCAACTTTCTTAAGAGAAAATGCAAAGTTTTAGTTTTAAATTGTGTCTTGTTTCACACCTCTAGCAAGAGGAACCACCAAAAAAATTTCGTTTGGCAAAGAAAGGTTAAAAATGTTCTCCAAATGGGAAAAAGTTAATTCAAAGCATGCTCTTTGTCACACTCCCATCCTACACCCTGGACGTGGCCAGTACTCGAGAACCATTACTAATCCTCAAGTGGACCCTTGTCTTGGATTACTACTAAGCGGAAGACTAACTCAAGTATAAACAAGCATCAAAACTGAAGAATTATTTAAAAATAGTTCATTGAATCTCAAAGTTATCTAACAATAGTGAGTATTAAACATAAAGTTTTAAGCCATTTCTTTTAATTTGTGGGAGAGACTACTAACTGACATATAACCATGGAAGCTAACCATGGAGGTCAATGTATTACCCCATCAAAGAGGGCCCTAAAAATCTTACCATTACATTGAGGATCATTACTTTGAAACTTGGATGCTCGCTATTTGTCCCTATAAAGACCCTAAACATTGATGTACTTGGGTACTCATATCTATTCTCCCTAGTTCATGAACATTCGCTTTATACCTACGGTGGCACGTAGTTTCTGAGACATGGGTAATCACCACTAGTCCGCTTGGTACTAAGTACAACTCCCCACTAAATTAATGCAATTTACTTAAGAGTAGCTTCTTAATATATCACGACTTTATAAACTTATTCATCAAGAAACTAATATAAGCATCTCAATCATGACAATGTTTCATATTAAGAATACTTCATTCGGAAGAAACCTAGTTCATCAAAAGCATATTGACACTTTATTCGAAAGTATCCTTTAGTCTTAACATTTTAAATTCACAAAGAATTCATGCCATCAAGGCTTGAATACATAATCAATCATACATACAAAGCATGAGTTTATGAAAAGCATAAGAGAATATTATATACATAAAGTCCCCAATTAAATGTTACATGCAAAATCTGAAAGCATAATTCATAATCACAATTCAAGCATATATGGTGGGCTCATACAGAAATCATGTAAAACATGTACTAAAACTCAATTTATGCATACTAAGATCAATTAAATTGATCTTATCCATAAACAATAGAACCCATTAAGAATATGCAAAACCCTAGAATTTAGATTGAAATCATAAAAGCGTTTTGGATAAATCTTTGGGACTCAATGAATGAAAGGGACTTATTGATGAAATTCCCACATACCTTATTAATCAAATCCCTAAAATATAGCAAGAATATGGGACCTTCAATCTTGAATTCTAGCTTTTTCTTGGAGTTCTTAAGAGAATTGGGGAAAAAGACCTTAAGAGTTGCTATACATATGATGATGTTATTAGGTTATAAGATGGAATTAGGAAATTTAATTGAGGTAAAAGGCCAAAAATAACCTTCTCAAAAATTAAGAAGACCATAAAATAAAAGAAAATGACCTTTTAATGAATTTTGTCGGCCAAATCGGCGATCTGGAGGTCCCGTTGCGGAAATATTTGGTTGGTCGCCAAATAGGGCTTTAGATCACCAAAATAGATAAAGACTTGAAGTTTTTCGGGAATTTTGATGAGATAATTTAACGATTCGCAAATCCATTCAGTGAGTCGCCAAATGAGCAGGTGTCCTCGCTGAATTTCCCAGCCCGAATATGTTCCCTAAAAAGGACTAGAACATTTTACTCCGAACTCAAAACGATGAAAACTTGGTGGGATTGGAAATAAAACTCATTGACCTTTAATTTGATATGTAATGGGCCACCTAATTCATTATACACTGAGAGACATGTTTGTTTGAAGTTGACTTAAGTAGAATGGTATATCAAAACTCAATCGGTAAGGAAGCTTTCAACTCAACTTTGTGCTCGGGGATTCTTGTCACCTCAATTTATATCCAAATATAATTCCTCACTAAGTAACTGAAATTAACACCTAAGAAAAATTTAATAATCACCCGATATGACCTTATACGCAAATGAAAAATAGTTAGGGTTTTGGCTTAGAAATTTTTGGGGTGTTAATTACATGGTCTGACCTGAAACAAGGTTTCAAGAAGAAAATATGAGAGCATATCTTGCTTTTAGCTCGAACGCACAATTTATATGAATAAGGGTGCATTCTTTAAAATAAGTAAACTTAAGTAAACTAATGGGCTTCTCTCAAGCCCTTGTGCAGTCTCTTGAATTTCTGAAGATTTTGTCTGAGAGTAACTCATCGATAAGGATATGGGCTTTGCTATTTCAACCACCTTGAGTATGAGGGGCAGTTGAACGGATTTGAGAAACACACGAGTTTGGATAGTTTTCTTATGGCATAGTTCTATTGGACTATCTAGAGTATGAAAATGCTTAAATTTTTGTAGTCCCTCGATTATAGAAGTGGGCCCCTCAAAACCATAATTAAGATCTTACCGACATGGATTCGTAGACACCTTAGGACACTTTATCTCAGTGCTCTGATACCAGGTTTTTCATGCCCCGAGCCTATACCCTTGACGTTGCCGGCACTCGAGAATCACTACTGGTCCCAAGTAAATCCTTGTCTTGGTTGGCTACTAAGCGGGAGACTAACTCAAGCATACACAAGCATCAAAACTTAATAATTATTTTAAAATAGTTTATTAAATATCAAAAGTATCTAAAAATACTGAGTATTAAAAATAAAGTTTTAAATAAAATATCTGAAATTAAATGTTGTAAGACTGACATAGACTGTCTATCTATGCAACATCTAGTGTATACAGATAGGTGTCAGGAAAAGATCCATGACACCTCAAAATGCTACTTCTAACAAATCATAAAACAGTAGTCCTCCAAAATCAAGGAGGCCGCACCAAAAGCTAACGAGCGATTGATGTGATCTCAACAGAACTCCTATTGATGATCCTAAATACCTAAATCTGCATCATGAAATGATGCAGGTCAAATGACATCAGTACATTAGATGTATGAGTATGTAATATGGCTGAATAAAACAAATAACTGAACTGAAACACTGAGAGTAACTTAACAGAAATATAGTATAATTCATGATGAAAATTGTTTAATCTCTTACTATAGAAATGTAATAATAGTAAATACTGAACTAAAATGTATTTATCAAAATATACTTTAGATTACTTTATAGGTGAGTTTTTCTAATCGATAAACATCACTATGAGCCTTGTGATGATACAACATTTTTCTCACGTTGCCAGACCCGCCCTATACCTTGCAGGAGTTAGAACGCAACTGAAGTAGTGGATCCACTAAAAAGCCTTCTTGATACAAGTGATGAGTTGCCCGTCTCCTGATACAATCCTATCTAGGTTGGCTATTTAGTTTATGGAGGCTGTGAGTTACTGAACTCTCCCCAAAATTGGTGCTCAATACTACTCTCAAACTATATAAATGTATGCTCATGTAAAATACTCACTTGGTTGAGATAATTATGTAAAAGAGCTCTTTAAGAGCTAACTGATTTGTACTCAATCTTTCTGAAATACTTTGAAAACTCTTTATACATTTATGAAAATAGTACTCTCTTTTCAATGTGAAAAATAATACATTCACAACCATTTTAGTTCCCATAAACTCCTTTTGAAAATAATGCTTTAAACTTTCTCTTAAACTCGCTTTAGTTTAAAATATCAATGTAAGAAAAAATACTGGCTCAAAGTACTTTTAGTAAAACTCAATATGTAGGGTTCATGTGGAACTACATGCATGAACAATAATTCAAAAAATTAAATGCATAAAGTATCACAATATTATAATATAAGAATTTCATAAAACTGAGGGTAGAACCCTAGATTCAACTTTCTACAAATAGAATTCAGATGTATGGAGTGAGGACGAACTAGTCCAACACTATGAATAGTCTTACATTCTTGGATGAAAGTTGTTGTTGGATAAACTTGAAGAAACTCTTGGAGGATGAAATGTGGAGAAGAGTCTTGGACTAAAAACTTTAGGTATCTTGAAGAGAATATTGAACTTGATGTGTTTAGATCTTGAGAAATTGGAGAAATCTTTTTTTTGGAGTTCTTGATCTTTGGAAGAAGGAGAATTAGGGATTTTGAGAGTTGCTATACGTATAATGATATTATTAGGCTATAATATGGACTTATGAAAGTTAACTGAGGGTAAAATTTCAAGAATACCTTTCTGGGAACATAAGAAAACCATAGAAATTAAAGAAAACAACCTTTTAATGAATCTCATCGGCCAAATCGATGATATAGAGGTCCCCTCACAGAAATATTTGGCAGATCACCAAATGGTGCTTCAGATAGCCAAAATAGACAGAGATTTAAGGGTTTTAAGACATTTCAACAAGCTATTTTGACGATTTACCTAACCATTGGTGAGTCGCCAAATGGGCATCAACTAGTGTAGAGTGATTTACAATTTACATTTGCGGGCCCCTTGATCGCATTTGTGAAGGCCTGGCTCTTGGTGCTTTGTTACTGCATGGCCCTTGAGCACAATTTTGATGAAGGGTTGACCTTCTTGGGTCATGAATACCATAAAGTCTGGCCTATGCAATCGTAATGGTCAACACTCTAATGGGCCACAATCACGACCCTTCTTCATGTGATCGTGATGAGTTAATTTGTCTGGTCATTTATTGTGAAGACTAGACACGATCCGTGGCTATTACAAGGTTCAATTAGCATTTTCTCTCTCGTTTTAACTTGAATTTAGGTGATTTAAAGTCCCACTCATCCAAGATTGTTAAGCCTTCATTGGGGAGTGATTAGAAAGTATTAGGAAACCTTCGTTTGAGGTGAATTATCATTTTATCGGGATGCCCTTATTCTTTTTGTTAGCTTAATTGTGTCTTTGTTGCATGTTGCCGTGGTCAGCTCTTTCGAGCCCCGTATTGTGTTCCTCATTGGATCACAAGTTTGGGGCATTGATTAAGAACTCTTGATTGAGTAAATTATGGAAATTCTAGCGTAAGTCCCATAGTTCCTGTTTGACTCTAAAAGTTGTCCATTTTTGTTTTTTGTGTTTTGATGTATAAACGACCGTACTTACATTGTGATCCTATTTTTGATAGTGTGGCAGTATTAGACATTGTTCGACAAATAAAATCTCTAGCCTTGTGGTTTGGAGCGCACGGTTGATTTACAGGTAGGCTACGACTTCCTTTCTATTTAGATTGAGCTTGAATTAGTAAATGCGTGTTGATTAAAGTGTATTGGCGGCGTATCTAGCTATCTTCTTTCTCTTCTTAGATACCATGTTTTAGGATTGACAGACATTATTTTTGGTTTAGTACCTTGCTAGTTGGGGTTTCATTTGTGTTGTTGCATGTTTTTGTGTGTTAATTGCGTTATTATTTTCAGTGATGAGCATGTTTGACCTCAGTTTAGGGTTAAACTAGTGTTGCCTTAGACGTATGATCCTTGTAGCCTTATTTTTCTTCTGACGTCATTTCAGATAGACTACATCCTTGTAGACTAGATTTGCAGATTTGAGTCTGATAGTAGGAGCCTTTGTTAGGGAGATTGCACAACTTGTTAGATCTTATTTTCTCTCCCCCTATTTTTGTGGCTCTGATGCGCTATTGGAGGTTTTGTGCTTTTTGCGGGGACATGGTATTGTGTTGTTCTAGGATTGGAGCCTTATGTTGATTCTTTGTAGGTGGAAATCATTCCACAGTGACTTGGTACTAATGTTTGAGATCCTTTTCGGAGTCAACACACCCCAGGTCACTCTTTATAGTTGAGTGGCTTAGACTCTTGGGAGTACGCTGGCTGTATGGGGGACATTTATATCTAAGATCCTTTTTGGAGTCGACACACCACTGGGTTACTCTTGCTAGATGGGCTGAGACCGGAATAGCTGGCTGGGTGGCCTATATTGATGTTGTTACTCTTGCTAGCTAGGCAGGGAGTTGACTGAATATGATGGTCACTTGGGAAAATAGCCCGACCTTTGATTCGTGGTACTTTTCTTTCCGTAGACTTAGCTATTCTTTGTACATGTCGACCTTATTGGTATTTGTTAAAGTTTTATTTAAACTTGTGCATTACTGCACCGTCTAGGCTTATATGGGTCTCGCTAGGTTTAGTTTGATGTACTTAGATTTACTTTCTGTATGCTTGTGTACTTTCTTGCAAATCTTCTTTGACCTCTGTTTGTGTCTAGATTCTATCTTTTCCTATTTTCTTTACCATTCTTAAATACTCGGCCTATGATGCCTACTAAGTACCTTTGTTTTGGTACACATGCTACACTATGCATCTGTTTTGTGATTCTAGTCCTAGTACCACCTACCAGTAGTGATTGTTCGTGCAATCTTCAACAACTTTTGGATTGGAGACGTGGGTGAGTACTTGACGTCATAGATCAGCCTGTCTCCTTGTGTACGTATTTAGCTAGTCTTTTGTTTTTGAGACGACTTGTTTTTGGTCCATTTTTGGACTTGTACTTTCATTTGAAAAGCTCTGTACTTGTGACTTCCATGTTCTGGAAGGGATTCTCTTGTATATAGATTTTGGTTTGCTTCCACTTCAGTCTTATTTTATTGTTATAGTATTATGTATGTTAGTTCTACCCCATACTAAATACTTGTTAGTCCTACTAGTGGGTTATAATAGATGCCATCATGACCTGAGGAATTGCGTCATATTAAGTTGGTATCAGAGCCCTAGTTTCACCGATCTCACTTGTACATACCTAATACCTAGAAGAGTTTGGATCTATACTGAGTGATCCGTATTCTATCTATAGGGAGCTATAGGTTGTCTTTAGGAATTCTCCTCTTTTCTATCACGTTCGTACAATGTGTTTGTTATTGGTTTCTTGAAATTTCACTTGTTTAACTCTTTTTGTAATATGGCTCGTACACACCGCGCGACAGCCTGGGGTAGTGGTCGACCTCCCCTGCCGGATAGGGATGTAGCACCACCCCAGATAGAGAGAGGGGCTTAGAGCCAACAACAGACCCTCTAGAATCCGACCCTGCAACCACTCGGGTTCTAGTTCAACCGGTGGGGACGGGACCAACCCTACTTCCACTCGGACCAACTATGGCTCCAAATCTTTTGACATCTAGTACTCAACTTCTAATGGTGCTCAGAGGCATGTAGTAGGCCCCAACTGTAGCTGTAGCTCCACTAACACCAGCACCATGTTAGCACGATAAGCCTGTAGTGAAGACACCTCATGCCCAAGTACAACTTGCGGTGCCCATCCCATGATTGCAGCCAGAGCTATGCCATTATTGGAGTAGAAGATGCTCAGAGTGTTCCTTAAGATTTCACCTCCAAAGCTTTCTGGGGTAATGGGGTAGGATTTCCATGAGTTTTTGAAAACTTACCTAGAGCGACTTCATACATTTAGACTAGTGATGTCGAGAGATGCTAACTTTACTGCTTATCAATTAGATAAGCCAGCAAGACAGTAATGGCATACCTTCATAGAGGCTAGACTAGCCGGGTCCCTTCTGGTGACTTGGACTGAGTTTTTCTAAGGCCTTCTTAGCTAGGTTCATCCTTCGCAGCGTCAGAGATCACCTCCAAGATCATTTCACCATCTTGGAGTAGGGCTCCATGATTGTGTTAGAGTATGAGATGAGGTTCCACGAGCTGTCCCGCCATGTCTCTATGATTCTACCTACTGAGGAGGAGAGGGTTTGATGTTTTGTCCATGGGTTGAGGCTTTACCTGTGGATTAAGACTCAGTGTATGGTCTTTTAGGATTATTCCCTTCTGGATGTTTTTGACCATGCCCACATTATTAAGCAGCTCCATCATGAGGCCCAAGGAGGAAGCGACAAGAGAGCTAGATACGAAGGCAACTAGAGTGGGTCATGTTCTAGGTCCAGAGACACTTGTATTAGGGCCCAACAGTGGTTTTAGTAGGGTTAGCCCAGTCATCCTATTCAAGCCTTATATAGACTTGAGAGAGTGACAAGTATAGCTGGAGTGAGGTTGGATCCAATCAGAGTCATGGGTCCCAGCCTTATGCTTTATATCGTGGAGAGTTTGAACACTGGGAGGTGATCATCTTCGGGATGCTTTAATTATGGAGAGTTTGAACACTAGCTAGAGATTGCCCTTTGCGTAGGCGAATTCCTCCTGCTCCACCATCTCTACAAGCTCTACCAACAGCACATCCAGCTACGGATAGAGGCCAGGGTCAAGACCATTATGGTGGATAATAGGGTATTAGGGGTGGTTCTCAAGGAGGCAGGTGAGGTGGTAGGATGGATGGCTAGAGTAAAGGAGGACAGGGCCATTTCTATGTTGTTCAAGTAAGCATGGAGGTTGAGTCATCAAACGATTTAATCATAGGTATGATTCGTTTATGCATCAACCCACCTCACTTTATTTGATCTGAGGTCTACCTATTCTTATGTGTCTTTTTATTATGATTCTCGTATGGGTATGACATCTGAGCCTATGGAAGCGTTGTTGCATGTGTCGACCCTGGTAGGTGAATTTTTAGTACTGGATCAAGTGTTTTGATCTTGCTTAGTTATTATCTAGAAGTGTGGCACCCGTTCTGACCTTATTATGCTGGATTTCAATGTAATTATTGGCATGGACTGGTTATCCCCCTACCGGGTGGTCTTAAATTGTTTCTTTAAGAACATTACCTTAACCATGCCTAGTAATTCCCCGATGGAGTTGTAGGGCTCCTTTAGTATCACACCAGTTGAAGTTGTCTCATTTGCTCGAGCTTAGAGGCTAGTGGCTAGTGGGTGCTTATCTTATTTGGTGATGTGAGTAGGGAGGTCCCTCCAGTTGAGTCAGTTCCAGTTGTCCATGACTTCGTAGACGTATTTCTTATCGACCTACCTGGCCTACCCCTAGATCGCTATACTGACTTACTGATTGAGCTTGAGTTGGGTACTCAACCTATTTCTATTCCACCATATTAGATGGCTCATGCAGAGATCAAGGAGCTCAGTGTTTAGCTTAAGTATCTTATGGGTAAGGAATTCATCATGCCTAATGTATCGCCTGGGGTGCTCCCATTCTCTTTGTGAAGAATAAGGATAGTTGATGCGCATATGTATTGATTATGGGAAGTTTAATAAGGTGACGTTAAGAACTGTTACCCCATGCCTTGGATTGATGATCTGTTTGACCTTATTCAGGGTGCCACACTATTTTCAAAGATTGATATGTGGTCCGGTTACCATCAGCTGAGGATTAGGGCAGTGGACATCCCAAGATTTCATTAAGGACTCAATATTTCCACTACGAGTTCCTGGTGATGTTTTTTTGGGTTGACTAATTCCCCCCGCTATTATGGACTTGATGATGTATGTGTTCATGCCGTATCTTGATTTGTTTGTCATAATGTTCATAGATGACATTCTAGTATACTCGTGGAGTAGGAGTGATAATGAGCAGCATTTGAGGATTGTGTTATAGACTCTAAGAGATCAGTTGTAACACCTCGAAACGTAGTGGGATAAGAATTGAGCCAAGTGGGAGGTCACTAGCCCTCCACGGAGCCAAGGCACCATTCATGGAGCCCCTCACGGGCTGTGACAGGCACCATGGCTCGTGGTGGTGCTCGTGGACCCTCACAGTGAGTGGCCAAGTGGATCTCACCTCCCACGACCACCAAGACGGATCGTGGTGTGTACCACGGGTCGTGGTGATGTCCGTGAAGAAAGGCAGTAGCTACCCAAAAGACAGCCTCCTCCCACGAGCCACTTGACGGCTCGTGAAGGCCTTGACGGCTCGTGGAGGTGGGCGTGTGGGGTGTAGGATTTGAAAGGTGGCAAGCCAAGCCACTGGTCAAGGACCACGAATGGCACCACGGCTCGTGAAGAGCTTCGTGAAGGTGGGTCGACAATTTTTAATTTAGGGGCTTATGTGTCTTTTCCAGATTTTTTTATTACAAATCTATGTCATTTTTCCTAAGCCTAGGACCCCTATATAAGTAATTTTAACCAAAAAACTCACCCATTCAAGTCATTTTTCTAAAAACCTTAAAGAAAAACCAAAGTTCTTCCTCTCCAAATATTTCTCTCTCAAAAACTTGAAGAAGAAGAAGGGTTGAAGCTAGGGCTCAAGGTCAAATCTCCATTCTCCATTGTTGTGGGCTTTGATAGAAAGGTATGATAGCGTTATTCATCCATGGAATCCTTGCATCCATGGAGCCCCTAAGTTCCCAAATTGAAAAGTAGAAATTCTCCAATTTGAGTTAGGGTTTTCTTCTAAGTTGTGGGTCTTTATGAATGTTTATCCAATTGATTGGGTTATGATTGTTTATGCATGAATTGAGAGGATTACATGTTTTTAGAATGAATTTACATGTACCCATGCTTAACCCATGTTTCTAAGATGAAATTGATGTAAATGAGTTTTAATCTATGAAAGGAGAATTTATGGAATTATATGTATTCTTATAGGATAAATAAGGTACATTATGAATTGCTTTGAGATTGAAGCATATATGATGATTATGATAAGTATTGCTTTGAGAGTGAAGCATATATGATGATTATGATAAGTATTACTTTGAGAGTGAAGCATATGTTATGCATTGTTGAATATTGATGTAATTGTTGTGGAAGGGATAGTTCCCCACTTGATTTGCTTATGTATGAATGTGAAAGACTTTCTCACATTGAATGATTCTAGGTTGAAAGGATTGCTCACCTAAAATAAATCTAAGCTAAAGACTATGAAATTGATGAGGCTAGAGGCAATTACCCATAACCTCTAAATGAGAAGGATATGAGGCGATTACCTATATTCGTTAGAGTAGAATAAGAGGCGATTACCCTTATTCCTTGAAGTTGAACAAGAGGTGACTATCCACGTTTAATGTGAATTGGACAAGAGGAGAGTACCCATGATCCTTTATAGAAAGACAAGAGGCAAATACCCATGTCACATGATGTTGGACTACAAGCGAGTACCCATGATCCTATAGTAAGAGGGACTAGAGGCGACTACCCATGATCCCAAATGTTAAGAAGGGCTAGAGGCGATAACCCATGATCCTTTATAGTAAGGCAAGAAGCAATTCCCCATGTCTATAAATGATAATCTAGACTATGTTATGATAGGTGATGAGCTTGGATTGTTTCTTGAGTTTGCCATCCATGATGGGTAAGACTAGTGGCGGATTACCCATGTCTTGATTAAGTATGAATTGATGTTACTTCAAGAAGTATTCCTTTTATGAGAAATGATCTATTATATGCATTTATTATGCCTTATGACTTATGTTGTCTAACTCTTATGTTTATGCTGATGTTTGTGCAAGTTATCATATTTAGTACATTTTTGTACTAACGCATACTCTTGTCTAAATTTCTTATCCAAATGTAGGGTCCGGCGTTCCCAACTCTCATCCCCGTGGCTCGGATCTATAGTATAGGTAAGGTTGAACATTGGTGAGTCCTCATAGCATTCGAGGATTTGGCCACTATTTCTCTTATGTTCTTTTCATTTTAAGTTTTGAACATTGTTTTATGGGTTGTGTCCCAAGAATCTTTTGTATTAGATAGTTTTTGAGACAAGTGCATTAGACTTCTGCTTTGCAAATAAAGACTTTGATTGTGTTGAAAATATTCTTAAATCTTATCAATTTTGTATTATCTTGACTATGAAAGCTAAGTGGCTTATATGAGGCCTCTCGGGATCTTGTATGCCATGTTACGTCTAGGGTGTACCCTGGGATTGTGACAAACTTGGTAATCATAGCACAAGGTTTAGAAAGGCTCTAAATTATCTCAAAACCACGTCAAGTAGAGTCTTGTTCATGGGTGTGAAGCGCACCACATTTATGAATAAGAAGCTACAAGATGTTTAGGAAAATTCGCTTCTTCATTACTCTAAGTCGTTCAATAGAGTTTAACTCTATAAGGTCTCTCTGCTAATCCTTATCCGATGGTCTACATGAAATGACTACTCGAAAAGCTTTTGCTAGAAGGAATGAGGGAGAAAATGTTGGTCAAGAAGCTCCTCCTCAAGCTTCTCAAGCTCCGGTTGACCCTTTTGACGAGCAAGTGACTAATGCGAAGTTTAGGACTGCTTTTCAAGTTTTGGCTCAAGCCGTGATGGCCCAAGCCAATAGGGAGGTTGTGGTCCCCGTGAACCCAAATGTGGGTACGACGACATCTAGAGTGAGGGACTTCACTAGGATGAATCCTCCAGAATTCTATGGTTCTAAGGTTGAGTAAGATCCTCAAGAGTTCATTGATGAGGTTTACAAGGTGTTGGCTATTATGGGAGTGACTCCGGTGGAAAAGGCGGAATTGGCCGCTTATCAACTTAAGGGTGTTCCTCAAATTTGGTTCAACCAATACAAGAAAGCTAGACTGGAGGATGTGGGTCCCTTAGAATGGGAAAGGTTTAAGTCAGATTTTCTTGATAGGTTCTTTCCTCTTGAGATGAGGGAGGCAAAGGTGTTGGAATTTATTAATCTCCGACAAGGGAACATGAGTGTGAAAGAATATGCTTTGAGGTTTACTCAGTTGTCAAAATATACTCCTTCTATAGTTGCCGACTCTAGGGCAAGGATGAGCAAGTTTATTTCAAGTGTGTCCGAATTTGTGGGTAAAGAGTGCCGTACTGCTATGCTTGTCCATGACATGGATATTTCTCGTCTCATAGTTCATGCCCAACAGATTGAAGAGAAGAAGCTTAAGGAGAGTTCTAAGGAGACAAAGAGGGCTAGAATCAGTGATGATAATTTCTCTCATGCAAGGTCCAATGGACATGGTCGTCCTTGGTATCGACAAAGGTTTTTCGGGCATGGTTTCTCCAATGCTCTTAAGTTCAACAAAGAGAGGGTGTCTAACCCTAAACCTCAAGGAGGTGGTAGTGGGTCTTCATTGCCAAATTTTGCTAAGTGTGTGAGAAAGCATGAGGGTAAATATCTAGCGGGTTCCAATGCTTGTATTGGTTGTGGTAAGATGGACCACAAGATAAGAGATTGTCCTTCAGTTGCTAAGAATGAGGGAGATAGTCATCGTAGGGCTCAACCCAATCCTTCATCCAGTCCAAGTGGTTCGAGTTCTAATGCTCCCAAGAAAAATAGGTTCTATGCACTTCAGACTCTTGGTGAACAAGAGGGTTCTACCGATGTGGTTACCGGTATGTTGAAAGTCTTTCAACTTGATGTTTATGCTTTACTTGATCCCAGTGCTACCTTGTCTTTTGTGACGCCATATGTCACTATGAGATTTGATGTGCTTCGTGATGTGTTGTTAGATCATTTTTCTGTCTCTACTCCTGTTGGTGATTCTGTTGCTGCTAAGAGGGTCTATAGAAAGTGTCCCGTCTCCTTATCCCATAGAGTCACTTTTGTTGATTTGGTAAAACTTGATATGCTAGATTTTGATGTTATCCTTGGTATAGATTGGCTGCACTCTTCTTATGCTTCTATTGACTGTAGAACCCGTGTAGTCAGATTTCAGTTTCCGAATGAGCCTATCCTAGAGTGGAAGGGGGGAAATTCTATGTCGAAAGGTCGGTTTATTTCTTTTCTTAAAGCTAGAAAGATGATTTCTAAGGGTTGCTTGTAGCATCTAGTTAGGGTGAGGGATATGGATTCTGAAACCCCTACTCTTGAGTCGGTCCCCGTTGTTAATGAGTATCCGGAAGTGTTCCTAGATGATCTACCCGGTATTCCTCCCGAAAGGGAAATAGACTTCGGTATTGACCTTCTTCCAGATATGCAGCCTATTTCTATTCCTCCTTACAGAATGGCTGCGGTAGAACTTAAGGAATTAAAATAGCAATTGAAAGATTTGTTGGATAAGAGTTTCATCCGACTGAGTATCTTTCTATGCGGTGCTCCAGTTTTGTTTGTTAAGAAGAAAAATGGTTCACTCCGTATGTGAATTGACTATCGGCAATTGAATAAAGTGACCATTAAGAATAAGTATCCTCTTCCAAGAATAGATGACTTTTTTGACCAACTCCAAGGGGCGAGTTACTTTTCCAAGATTGACCTTAGGTCGGGTTATCACCAATTGAGGGTGAAGAATAATGATATTCCGAAAATGGATTTTAGAACCCGATATGGTCATTATGAGTTTTTGGTAATTTCGTTTGGTTTGACTAATGCTCCGGTGGTATTTATGGATTTGATGAATATGGTGTTTAGACAATATCTTGATATGTTGGTAATTGTGTTCATTGATGATATATTGATTTATTCGAGAAGTGAGGATGATCACATCAATCATTTGAGGATTGTGTTGCGAATTCTCAAGGACCAACAACTCTTTGCGAAATTTAGCAAATGTTAGTTTTGGCTAAGGTCCGTAGCTTTTCTTGGCCATATTGTTTGAAGTAAGGGTATTGAGGTAGATCCTAAGAAGACGGATGCGGTCAAGAGTTGTCCTAGACCTTTATTCCCTTCGGACATTAGAAGTTTCTTGGTTTGGTTGGTTATTACAGAAGGTTTTTTGAGGGGTTTTCTTTGATTGACTCTCCATTGACCGCTTTGACTCAAAAGAAGGCCAAGTTCATATGGTCCGAAACATGTGAGAAGAGTTTCTAGCAATTGAAAGATAGACTTATTTCCACTTCGGAGTTGGCACTACCGGAAGGGACTGATGGTTTTGTTGTTTATTGTGATGCCTCAAGAATTGGGTTAGGATATGTACTTAAGAAAAATTGAAAAGTCATTGCCTATTCTTCAAGGCAACTTAAGGTTCATGAGAAGAATTATCCTACCCATGATCTTGAATTAGCGGCTGTGGTTTTTGCCTTAAAGATTTGGAGGCACTATTTGTATGGTGTTCATGTAGATGTTTTCATCGACCATAAGAGTCTACAATATGTGTTTAATCAGAAAGATCTTAATCTTCGCCAAAGAAGGTGGTTAGAGTTACTTAAGGATTATGATATGAGTGTTCTCTATCACCCCGATAAGGCAAATATGGTGGCGGATACTCTTAGCCGATTATCAATGGGTAGTGTTGCCCATATTGAAGAGGGGAAAAGAGAATTGGTACGAGATGTACATAGATTGGCCCGATTGGGTGTTCAGTTATTGGACTCCACCGAGAGTGGTGTGGTGGTTCAAAATGGTTCAGAATAGTCTTTTGTGGCGAATGTGAAAGATAAGCATTGTCTTGATTCGACTTTAGTAGAATTGAAAGAAGCGGTGCTTAGAAAGTCTGTAGAGGCTTTCCAAGGGGGAGATGGTGTACTTAGATATCAAGGTCGCTTGTGTGTTCCTAATGTTGATGACTTGAGGGAACAAATATTGTCAGAAGCCAATATTTCTCGGTATTTCATTCACCCAGGAGCCACTAAGATGTACCTTGACTTGCGTGAGATCTATTGGTGGAATGGGATGAAGAAGGATATTGCAGGATTTGTGGCTAAGTGTCCGCATTTCCAACAAGTTAATGTTGAGCACCAGAAAATAGAAGGTTTATCCCAAGACATTAGTATTCCTACTTGGAAGTGGGAAGATTTGAATATGGACTTCATAGTTGGTTTGCCTCGCACACGGCGACAATATGATTCGATTTGGGTTATAGTAGACCGAATGAAGAAATCAGCCCATTTCATTCCCATCAAAGTTTTTTATTCGGCGGAAGATTATGTTAAGTTGTATTTGAGAGAAATGGTAAGGTTGCATGGAGTGCCCTTGTCCATTATCTCCGATCGAGGTACTCAGTTTACTTCTTAGTTTTGGAAATCTTTCCAAAAGGGTCTTGGCACTAAATTTAAGCTTAGCACGGATTTTCATCCAGAGACCGATGGGAAAGCGGAGCGTACTATCCAAACTTTGGAAGATAGGTTGAGGGCACGTGTCATCAATTTCAAGGGAAATTGGGATGATCACTTGCCTTTGATTGAGTTTGCCTATAATAATAGCTATCACTCTAGTATTGGTATGGCTCCATTTAAGGCTCTTTATGGTAGGAGGTGTAGATCTCCTATAGGTTGGTTTGAGGTGGGTGAAGTTGCCTTGATAGGACCCGAGTTAGTTCATGAGGTTATGGAGAAAGTCTGACTTATTAGAGAAAGGTTGAGAACAACTCAAAGTCGACAAAAGTCCTATGCCGATGTTAGAAGAAGAGATCTTGATTTTGATGTTCATGATTGGGTTTACTTGAAAATATCACCATTGAAGGGTGTAATGAGGTTTAATAAGAAAGGGAAACTTAGTCCCCATTATGTAGGCCCATATCAGATTTTGAGACGTGTTGGTAAGGTTGCTTATGAACTTGAATTTCCTAATGATTTGGCGTCAGTGCATCCGGTTTTCCATGTCTCTATGATAAAGAAATGTGTTGGAGATCCGACATCTATAATTCCCTTAGAAGGTTTGGGAGTTGATGAAAATCTCTCTTATGAAGAAGTTCCGGTTGAGATTTTAGACCGGCAAGTTAATAAATTGAGAAACAAAGAAGTTTCTTTCGTAAAAGTATTGTGGAGGAATCAATTAGTTGAGGGTGTTAATTGGGAGGCCGAGGTTGATATGAAGTCCCGATATCCTCATATTTTCCTTCTACTCCTACTCTAGCTTGAGGTATTGAATTCCTCATGGTTTACTTTTTGTTTTGGTGTCATGTGTTTTAGACATTCCCATGATTTCCTTATTTTATGCATGTTTATGAAAAACTTTTGTTTTGAAAGAAATGAGTTTACATGATTGATTTTCCTCATGTTGTTGTGCATTGAGTATGAGTTGCCTATAGACTTCATGAGATGAATTGTTGAACATGCTTTAGCTTGGAGTTGATATTTCCTCCTTGGATATATGCTTTTGAGTATGAATTGCATATAGGCTTCATGAGATGATGTTGAGCATGCTTTTATCTTGGAGATGGTAGTTCCTCCTTGAATATGGGTAATCTTGAAATTTCATGCATATTGGGCTGCTAGGTCTAGTTCCTATCTTTCTTATGATGCATTGAGTATGTTTAGCTTGGAGTCGATGTTTCCTCCTCGATATGTGCATTTATGTGATAGCATGCATGATATGGGCTGCTAATTTTAAGTCTTTTCTTTCGTGAGGTGATTTAAATCATATTCGAGGACGAATGTTTCCAAAGGGGAGATAATGTAACACCTTGAAACTTAGTGGGATAAGAATTGAGCAAAGTAGGAGGTCACTATCCCTCCACGGAGCCAAGGCACCCTTCATGGAGCCCCTCACGGGCTGTGAAGGGCACCACAGATCGTGGTGGTGCTCGTGGACCCTCACTGAGTGGCCAAGCGGAGCTCACCTCCCACGACCACTAAGATAGCTAGTGGTGGGGACCATGGGTCGTTGTGATGTCCGTGAAGGGAGGCAGTAGCTACCCAAAAGACAGCCTCCTCCCACAAGCCACTTGACGGCTCGTGGAGGTGGGTGTGTGGGGTAAAGGGTTTGAGGGGTGGCAAGCCAAGACACTGGTCAAGGACCACGGCTGGCACCACGGCTCGTGAAGGCGGGTCGGCAGTTTTAAATTTAGGGGCTTATGGGTCTTTTCCAGATTTCTTTTATAACAAAGCTATGTCGTTTTGCTTAAGCCTACGACCCATATTTAAGTGATTTTAACCCCAAAACTCACCCATTCAAGTCTTTTTGTCTAAAAACCCAAAAGAAAAACCAAAGTTCTTCCTCGCCAATTATTTCTCTCTCTAGAACTTGAAGAAGAAGAAGGGTTGAAGCTAGGGCTCAAGATAAAGTCTCCATTATCCATTGTTGTGAGCTATGATAGCTTTATTCATCCATGGAATCCTTGCATCCATGGAGCCCTAAGTTCCCAAATTGAAAAGTAGAAATTTCCCAATTTGAGTTAGGGTTTCCTTCTAAGTTGTGGGTCTTTATGAATGTTGATCCAATTGATTGGGTTATGATTGTTCATTCATGAATTGAGAGGATTCTATTTTTTAGGATAAATTTACATGTACCCATGCTTAACCCAAGTTTCTAAGATGAAATTGATGTAAATGGATTTTAATCTATGAAAGGAAAATTTATGGATGTGTATTCTTAGAGGATAAATAAGGTACATTATGAATTGCTTTGAGATTGAAGCATATATGATGATTATGATAAGTATTTCTTTGAGAGTGAAGCATATATGATGATTATGATAACTATTGCTTTGAGAGTGAATCATATGTTATGAATTGTTGATTATTGATGTAATTGTTTTGGAAGGGATAGTTCCCTACTTGATTTGCTTATGTATGAATGTGATCGGTTTTCTCACATTGAATGATTCTAGGTTGAAAGGATTGCTCACCTAAAATGAATCTAAGCTAAAGACTATGAAATTGATGAGGCTAGTGGTGATTACCAATGACCTCTAAATGAGAAGGATATGAGGCGATTACCTATATTCCTTAGTATAGAATAAGAGGTGATTACCCTTATTCCTTGAAGTTGAACAAGAGGCGACTACCCACGTTCCTATAAAGTGAATTGGACAAGAGGCGAGTACCCATGATCCTTTATAGAAAGACAAGAGGTGAATACCCATGTCACATGATGTTGGACTAGAGGTGAGTACCCATGATCCTATAGTAAGAGGGACTAGAGGCGACTACCCATGATCCCAAATGTTAAGAAGGGCTAGAGGCGATTACCCATGATCATTTATAGTAAGGAAAGAGGCAATTCCCCATGTCTATAAAGGATAGGCTAGACTATGTTATGATAGGTGATGAGCTTGGATTGTTGCTTGAGTTTTCCATCCATGATTAGTAAGACTATAGGCGGATTACCCATGTCTTGATTAAGTATGAATTGAGTATACTTCAATAGGTATTCCTTTTATGAGAAATGATCTTTTATATGCATTGATTATACCATGTGACATCTGTTGTCTAACTCTTATGTTTATGTTGATGTTTGTGCAAGTTATCATATTAAGTATATTTTTGTACTAACACATACTCTTGCCTACATTTCTTATCCAAATGTAGGGTACGACGGTCCCGACTCTCATCCCCGTGGCTAGAATCTATAGTAGAGGCAAGGTTGAAGATTGGTGAGTCCTCATAGCATTCGAGGATTTGGCCACTATTTCTCTTATGTTCTTTTCATTTTAAGTTTTGAACATTGTTGTATGGGATGTGTCCCAAGAATCTTTTTTATTAGATGGTTTTTTAGACAAGTGTATTAGACTTCCGCTTTGCAATTAAAGACTTTGATTGTGTTGAAAATGTTTTTAAATCTTATCGATTTTCTATTATCTTGACTATGAAAGCTAAATGGCTTATATGAGGCCTCTCGGGGTCTAGTATGCCATGTTACGTCTAGGGTGTATCCCTGGGTCGTGACATAAGTAGATTTATGCCAAGTTCTCAAAGTGAGAGTTTTGGCTTGATTCTGTAACATTCTTAGGGCACATTGTTTCTAAGGATGGCATCATGGTAGATCCAATAAATATTGAGGATATTTGTGAATGGGCTAGGCCACTTTGGTTACTAATTTTTAGAGCTTTATTGGATTAGCAAGCTACTACAAGTGGTTTGTGGAGGGCTTCTCCATTATTGTGGCACCTCTGACCCGGTTGACTCATTTTGATGTACCCTTTGAGTGGTTTGAGTAGTGTTAGTTGAGCTTTTCTAAGCTCAAGGAGTTGTTGACTACTGCTCCCATATTGACTCTTCCAATTGAGGGTGATGGTTTTATGATCTATTGTTATGCATCTGATGTTGGTTTAGGTTGTTTATTAATGCAGCGGGTTTAAGTTATTAATTATGCATTGATGCAGCTCAAAATGCATGGGCACAACTAACCCACTTATGACTTGGAGTTAGATGTGGTAGTTTTTGCGCTTAAGATTTGGAGTTTATACCTGTATGGAGTATGTTGCGAGATCAACATTGATCACAGGAGTCTTGAGTATATTATGAGCCAGAGGGATCTTAAATCGAGAAAGCATAATGGATTGAGCTTCTGAAGGACTATGACCTCTCTATTGTCTATCATCCAGATAAGGCGAATATGGTAGCATACGCCTTGAGCCGGAAGGCAGTGAGTATGGGTAGTCTAGCCTTCCTATCTACTATGGAGTGACCTTTAGCTTCAGACATTCAATCCTTAGCTAATCATATGGTTTTATTGGATATTTCAGATTCTAGGCTTCTCTTAGCCTTTGTAAGAGTTCAGTCTTCCTTGCTTGATCGCATCTGTAGCCATCACTTTGAGGATGAGACCTTGGTGGCACTTCGAAATCGGGTGCTAACGGGTGATACCGATTAGGCTACCTTAGATTCAGATATGGTTTTGAGGTTTGCAAGACCTATTTGTGTTCTAAGAGATGGAGGTTTGATCCAACTGATACTTTATGAGGCACAAGATTTTACATACTCTTTCCACCCAGGTACCACAAAGATGTATTTCAATTTGAGGCAGCATAACTGGTAGAGCGGTATGAGGAGAGATATTACAGACTATGTGTCCCGTTGCTTGAGTTGTCAGCAGGTAAAGGCTGAGCATTTGAGACCTAGTGGTGAGTTTGAGAGATTACCCATTCCGGAATGGAAGTGGGATCGCATCACTATGGATTTTGTGGCAGGTTTACCTCAGAATTCTAGAGGTGTTGACAACAATTAGGTCATCATTGATTGATTGACCAAGTCATCAAACTTTCTCCCTATTCAATCTCCATTCAGTGCCGAGAGGTTGCCCTATATTTATATTCGAGATGTGGTCCATCTTCATGGTGTGCCTGCCTCTATCATTTTAAATGGGTCGCCCAGTTCACTTCTAGCTTTTGGAGGACCTTTTAAGAGGAATTGGGCACTCACGTTGAACTTAGCACAACTTTCCACCCGCAGTCATAGCATATTATTTAGATTCTTGAGGATATATTTCGGGATGGTGTTTTGGAGTTTGGAGGTTAGTGGGACCAATTTTGTCCTTTGGTGGAGTTTGCGTACAACAACGGCAACGACTCTAGCATCCAGATGGCCTTGGTTGATGCTTGATATGGTAGGTGTTTTCACTCTCCGATTAGTTGGTTTGATTCCATAGAGCCTAGACCGCGTGACACATACTTGATTTAGGAGGCTTTAAACTACGTGAAGGTTATTCAGGACAGGCTTCAGACAACTCAGAGTAGGCACAAGAGTTATGTTGATCGTAGATAGGTGGCCTTTGCGGTTTTCAATTGGTGATAGAGTTTCCTCTAAGTGTCTCCCATGAAGGGCATGATGAGGTTTGGGAGGAGGGGCCAACTTAGACCTAGGTATATTGGGCCTTTTAAGATCCTCTAAATAGTTGGTGAGGTTGCATATGAGTTGGCTCTACCTCTAGTATTCTCAGTTATCCGCCTAGTTTTCCATGTTTCAATGTTGGAATGGTATGGTTCTGATGAGTCTCATGTGCTCTAGTATGTTGGAGTAGAATTGGATGACCGTCTGATCTTCGCGGAATATCTAGTTGCCATTCTAGCCAGAGATATGCATCGGTTGTGTTCGAGATCCATTCCTGTAGTTAAGTTCTGTTAGAGGCAATGCCGAGTTAAGGAACCTACGTGGGAGAGCGAACATGATATGTGGGAGTAGTTTCCTGACTTGTTTGAACCTTCAGGTACTTCTTGACTCTTACTTTCACGGATGAAAGCCCTTTTTAGCAGTAGGTGTTGTAATGACCCTCCAGATCAAGATGGTACCACCAACTTAATATAAAGCTTTGTTGTCAATTATCGCAATTAAACTAAAATTCAAACGAAATCAAGAGTTAGCAAGCAATCTAGGGGTGTGGTCATTGGATATCGATTTCATATAAGAGTAAATGTGCTATTCTATAGTGATGTGCATACATGAATAGGCTAAGTCATCTTCAATGACGCTAATCATCTTTCAATCTGAAATCATCTATGCCTAGAATTCATTTTGGTCTAATCTAATGCCAATTATGGATAACCCATTACCTTACTCCATTCCCTCTTTAAAAAATAGGGCAATTAGATCTGACCCATGACCTCTTTTTCAAGAATGTCAAGGACATCAAACCTACATTGGTAGTATTTAACTAATTAACCACTCCAATTAATCTCTTTCAAGCATCAACCGAAGATCAGAAGTAGGAATTAAGTTTGCAACCTTAACCCTTAAGTTAACCCCATCATAATTAGACCAAATTCATGCATGAACAACAACAAATCAGAGCACAGCACAATACCCACTACATTAAATTAACACCCAACCTCATTAGACCACCCCTAGATCTTGGGGTTTTAGCCACCCATCACAAAAAGTAAAGAAAGTATACCTTCCATGAAAGCAACCATGGGTAACTTGAAATCAAGCAATTAAGAGTAAATCAACTTTGGATTGAACTTCAAATCATCGAATTCAAGAATCAAATTGTAAAACCCCAAGAAGGATAGAAAAAACATGTTTTAAAAAGTAAAGTGTTCTCACTCAGAACTTTCTCCTGAACTCAGTAGCTCAACTCTCTAATCGAACTCCCTCAAGACTCTATCATTTATGCTATTTATATTTCCCAAAATTTGACCCAAAAATCCACTTAGCAACTAACTCGGCCACATTAGTCGGGCTCGCTCGGCGAATCACCCTTCGTTCCCTAGCTCATCTTTGTGATGCTCTAGGCTTCAGGTGTTTGAACCTCCGTTGGTGAACTCGATTGATTCAGCCTTTCTCATTTGGCATATCACTGAATACCATCTTAGTTTGTCGTTTGAGCATTAAATATTTGCCTTACACACTGGCACTTTGGGTGATGTGCTACAGATCCGCCTCCCTCATTTGACGTATCACCTTTTCTACTTGAGTGTGCCAAATTTCTTTGGTAAACAAAAGTTCTATGCACTGTCAGATTGGGCGAATTCTAACTTAGTTGGCAATCCGCCTTTCATGCTAGGCGATCTACAATGTTCATTTTGCACTTTTTTTGCATTTTTGGCCATTCTTTAAAGCTTTACCACGCTTGTTCAATTGCCTTCATACCTGCAAATCATTTTATTTGATTAGAAAAGGACAAAGTTAGGCATTGAGGACACTAATTATTGATCTAAATGGATCTTAAATGAGTGCAAATCTACCGCTCATTAACATCCCCAACTTAAACTTTTACTTGTCCTAAAATAAATCAAGAACGTAATAAGCTCAATAAGGGTGTGTGGTAATCAAAAAGAGTTAACATGCAAGCGTCATGGCAAGACTACTCTCAATAGTATGTTACCCTAAATCATGATCAACAAGCTTCAAATGATGACTAGCTAGACTCAACAAAATCATAAGCTCACTTTAGCTTCTTTTCTAATGCAAGAACATGTTTCAACAAATGCATTCAAGTGCCCTCACATCAAGAATGATTCCATACTCTCACAAAACAAATCGACAAAGGTAATAGGAATCAATGCAACTCTCACTCTCTCAAAAGAGAAATACATGGAAGCTTTGTCCCATAGATTTGCCCATATTTTCCAATCATTACACAACCTAGTTCATGCAAGATCTCAAGGATCTTTTAGACTTGTAATGGGGCTGGGGGTTAAGGCATGGTCAATTTGGATAGGTGACTTTGCCTTTTGAAAGCATTGTTGCAATCATCATCACCTCTTCTCAAGTTCTTTTTCTTCGTTTTCATTTGAGAACTCAAATCTAGAGTTTCCACTCAATTTATTTGGAAATTTCCTTTATTTCATTCACTTCTCTTTTTCATTTTCATTTTTTAAAGCTATTTCCATCAAATTGATGACAACTACACACACTTTGTTTTATAAGGAGGGGTTCCTTCTTTTTATAAAACTTTCAGATTTGAGCCTCATTTCTTCTTTCTTTGCCCTTCACTTTGCTTTCATTCATCCTTCCTTTCTATATCCCCAACTTAGGATTTTGACCTAAGTAGTCCATTCAAACATCACAATGCTTCAAAAAGGATTTTAGGTGAGAAGGTAGGGACAATTTGATTCATGAAGTCTTTTTTTTGGTTGACAATAAATGGATTAGGCTCAAATGGTGCAAAAATGGTTTCACACCCTAACAAGGCAATCACAAATGGTTTATGAACAATTTGGTTCCCTCATTGAATTTTTGCCCAACATCATGTAATTCACCAAGATTCACACAATTGGAATAACAAGGCGAATTCTAGGACTCCGCATGCATGCTTTCAAGTAAAAACTCAGTACACATGGTACTTTGAAATTCACTTATTTAGCACATCCCAAAAAGATCAAAATCATACATGCAATGTTCATTACTAGGCTCACATCAAAACGCAGATAGTCAACAAAAGATTCAAATGGATCATCGAAAGTGTAACCACATTAATTTCATTCTCGCAACACTAACACTACGCATCATGCTCATCATGAGTACTATTTAAGATATCGATATTGAACGAAATCGATTCTCAAATTATATCAATGAAAGCCTTAAGCATTTCATGATTTTGAAAACTCATAGGGGGTTGCATTCGTCAAGAGAGAACGAACAATGAAGTAAAGAGACACAATTTCCCAAAAGAGAAGCACTCTTATATGAACAAAACATTAACTACAAAAGTTTAACATAAGAAATAACAAAATATAAGAAAAAGGGGAATATTGGCACGAAGACCCTCACCCTACCAAAAACAAAAAGTAGTGTCCTCAATGCTAAGTAAATGAAATACTGGGAGGCTAAGATATAGGATCCCCGTGAAAAGCTATGCATGTGGAGCACTCTCATCTAGAGTCATTGGTTGAGAAGCCTCAAGTAGGGCATCGATGCCCGATAATAAGATCACAAGAGGTGGCAATGAAGGCTCAGCTTGGGCATCAGTGCCCATCTAAGCAATGGGAAGTGTGGGGGAGTCTGGAGTGACTCCACTAGACCCGATATCTGTAGTCTCTCGAAGGGACCTATCCAGGGTAGCCTCAACGATAGCCTGATCATTCTTCTCATCTAACTCCTCTTCCTCAACTTCCATATCTAAAGTGGCCTCAGGCACAGAAGAAGAAAGTGAAACACTAGACATCTCGGATGCAGAGGCAACAACATCTAAAAGGGGAACATCACCCCAAAGTGTCGAGTTGTCCATGGACTGAATCAGGACCACCTCAGCTCTCAATGTCGACACCTTATCTTTAAGGGTGTCCACAACCTTCTACAACGCTGCTATCCTCACAGTCAGGTCTAATTTCAAAGTGTGGCCCTCAATTGTCTTCTCACACTTAACCACCTGCTTATTCAGAGGAACCAAGACATTCTGTATAGCCTGGTCAATGAACCAGAGCGATTCTTTCCAACCCGGGCATCTCTAACATCCGCTGACCGGGCAAGGCTGCCCATCTGGTATATAAGTTTTTGGGTCAAGGGATGACGGGCAATAGAAGAAGGGGGAGGCCTCACACTAGCAGCGGTCATGAAAGTGGAGGGTGCAGATGCAGTGGTGGAATCAGTAAAACCAGAAACAGATAAAGGATTAGGAATACTTACCTGCTCCACAAAAGGAACAGGTGTACTGGTCTCACGAGTCAAGGTCACAGGGTCGAACAATGGAGTGGCGTCTGGTGGCGGCGGCTTCCTCCGAGCTACATTATCTCTCAAAAACACTGCCTCGATCCTCTTGATATCACTAGAAGAGACTGGCGTGATCCTTACATTAGTTTTCCCTCTAAAGGGAACTCCAGCTCTCTCGCAAAGCTGAGTAATGAGCACCAAGAAGGGAAGAGAGGTTTGCTCCTGTCTGCCTCGAAGTAATATCTCTGCTACAATTATCTTTCCCATATTAATTTTTTCCCTCTCAATGATGGAACCCACTAACACAGCCTTCGGATGCAGAATGATAGACTCATTTTGGGACGACTACACATTGTTAATGATAAATCTGAACCAGTACCTCGTCACTTTGCTCAGGTCCTTCATTATAATCTTGGCATCTTCAGCTATCCATGACGATGCATACTTAACATGTATTAGAGGGGCCAGCCATTCTTTTAACGCATCCAACGGTTTGGCCATCCGGGTCTTATACTCGTTAGTATAATTATCTGGGGTGCCCAATACTGCATGAATCTCACTGGCATGACACTGCACCATCTTGCCTCGGACTTCGACTTCATCCATTGTCTTCCAGATAGTCCATTTTCTCTTTTTCAGCATTGCCTTGACATAGGCATCATAAATTTCTCGTACCCACTTAGGTATATATGGTTGCCTGGATTTTGTGAACAGGCCCAGCTTGTGGAATTTGATTGCCTACCATATTTTTGGGTACCCACTCATAACCCTGTCAGTAGAGAGTTGGCACTCCTTCAAAATAGTTCATTCCCCATCTGCCTTGAGCTTATTCAAAGATCTTGGAGTGATAATCGGAAGAACACGCGAAGCAGGGTTGGTATCTTGTGAAGGGGACACCAATTTCGAGTGAATATTCACTTGTTTCTTGGAAATGTGCTTCCGTTCCTTCTTACCCCCACTTGGAGGTATCAGAGGGTTTGTTTTCTGGGAATTTGGAGTCTCAGAAGGCTCATTGATTGAAATGCCCTTTTGTTTTTGTTTCTCTTTAGGAGGAGTAGGCAGATGGGACTCCCTATCTGACTCAGTATCGAAGTACACCACATTCCTACCCTTAGTTATCGCCATTGCCTGCAATGTACACATCAAAGCACAAGATTGGTGAAGGTTAGTCAAAATCAAACGCATTTCAAATCAAGTTTTAAAGACAGTCTTGAGGCTTGCCTAATGGGAAGGGGTATCACCCAACAGGATCGGCGAGCTCTGCTGAGCTCACCGAAATGAACAGTAGAAAAATACTAAAGGCTCAGGCACACAAAGCAGAGTCAATGCCAACTTGGTGATTCACCGTGCTGGTTTCGGCAAGCTAAGACAAGTTCACCGAAACTGACAGTGCATAAGAGAAAATACAGGCATCAACGGTGATGGCCTCTCCCAGTCGGCGATTCGCCTAATAGGTTCGGTGGTACTAAGATAATCCCGGCGAATGGAACAATACCTAAGGTCATGCACAAGCTAAAGAAGGTGCGCTGGGTCTTACTTGGCGATTCGCCTAACTCTCTTGGAGGGCCCAGTGCCTGAATTTTACCACTAAATTTAACTTGCATAACAAATACGAGTTTCCCCCAACAACTACAATAAACCTATATGCTTTCCTACCCATGGATATTCAGATTTTCCCCAATTATCACAAAGTGTTGCACTAATTGATGATTTTCCCTGAAGAAAGTAGTCACCTTGTCTATCATTGGGAAAAATCATACAATGTGTCAATGCTGAGCTACTCGGACTTCACTCACATTAAATTAAGCACAGACTCAACAAGTATATCAACTCAATTCATCATTTTAACCAACACAATTACGCTTTACAATTTATATAGGCATTCACAAGCAAAATCACGTAAGTACTGTTCAAAATCAATAATATGATGCTACCCAACAAAATTAAGTACTTAATCTCATTTAAAAGGCTTAAGCCCACACCCTATATACAATCTAAACTCAAAATCATCAACGAGAAGTCGAAGCACGAACCTTAGTGCCAAAAAATAAGCAAGAAACTAAGGAATCTGGGTTGGGTTTACTCGAGATCCAATAAAATGCACTCCTAGCACTTACAATACACTCACACGAGGCACCTAATCACTCAAAATGAACAATGTAAGAGAGGGGAATCGAAAAGGCTCAAAAATTCAAAGGGTTTTGATTTTTGAAATTAAAAGAACCATGAGCCCTTTTATAGCAGACTCATTTGGCGCACTTACTAACGTGTTCGATGTATCATTGTTTGGAGCTTAAGCTCGCCAAACATGCGCGAACAATGACCAAATCCTAAGGTTAATTTGGCGGACCCGATGAAGTCTGCTTAGTGCAATTTGGCGTATCTCTTTTTGGAGCTCCGGTCGCCGATCTTGACACTGCACTTTTTAACTGATTTCAGCTCAAAAGGCAAACAACAAATAGTCCTTAATGCTTCTGGCACATTGCCGGTTTGGTTTAGCCTCGCCCAATCTACCCTTATCTATATTTCAACTTCTTCTCCACCTGCACTTACAATGCACGTTAATTGAAAGAAATGAAAACAAAAGTAAAGACTTGGGTTGCCTCCGAAGAAGTTCCTTATTTAACGTTTGGCATGACATAGTCTACAAACTTCAACAGTCATTCTTGGGGTTCTGGATGATATCATTATGCAAAGTTCATTTTTTGCCTTTTGATTTAGATGAGTGGAAATTTTACCCACTTGGGTCTCCAGCTGCTTGATCGAAACTGAATGTGAAGTTACCATTTGGGTTAAAGTGGAGAAGTCATTTTTCAAATCCTTCAACACCTTATCGGATCCTTCAACCTTGTTGTAGATCCTTACAAGCATCTCTTCAGCCCGGCTACCTTCTAGACTATATGGATATTTTGGCTGTGGATGATCATGGGGAGGCACGTATTTATCTTTTTCCACCTCCCCATCTCTCCAATTTCCACCCCTCCAATCTTTCCAACCACTATCTCTATCCTTTTCCGAACCTTGGTTCCCACCTTGATGTTGATAATTGTTGTGAGAACCCCTCACATGATTTCCCAAGTATTAAACCTCTTCATTGTATAATGCCTCAAATTCGGCATTATCCAGGCACTTCCTACTGTTGGTTCCAACCGCATTTACTAACTTAGTTCCACCTCCCATGACATGTTTGGAAAAAAAATTGATTTGGGTCATAATTTTGGCCATGTTTTAATCTTTTTCATGGTCCTTTTCAATTTTTTCTTTGCTCAAGCCCACTTGTACAACGGGTACTTGGTCCTCTTTAGTGTGCTATGCTCGGTTGACCTTAGTCAATCATCTAACAACAATGCAACTACCTCTTACAGTTGTCTCATCAATCCACCATGGACCAATTGATCAGCCATACTTTTATTGACTGAATTGAGGCTCCTATAAAAGTATTGCAACATCAAATTATTTGGAATACCATGCGTTGAACATTGCAAAAGTAACTTCTTGAACCTCAACCATGTTTCATGCAAGGGCTCACCTCCAAGACTTTTGAAATTTTAGATTTGGAGACAAAGTTTAACAATTTTCGAGAGTGGAAAGAATCTTTCCAAGAACACCTTAGTTATCTCATCCCACAAAGTAATAGAATCATTTGGAAATTCTGCCAACCATCTTGTAGCCTCTCCTGTTATAAAGAATGGAAATAGTCTTAAACTTACGGATTCTTGGGAGATGTTCTTGAACTCAAAGGGTCCACATACCTCCTTGAAATTCGTAAGGTACTCATGGAGATCCTCATGAGCTAGTCCTCCAAAAATTCCTTTCATCTGGAGCAATTGGATCATTGTTCTGGTGATGTGAAATATCACCCTCTCAGTTGTAGGAGGTATTCAAATTGCTCTCGTGCTTCGAATGATATTAATGATCATGTCAATTAAGTCACCCATATTGTAATTTTGACCATAATGACTATCAGTGTCACTCTCATGTAAATATTTGTTGTCAATTATCGCAATTAAACTAAAATTCGAACGAAATCAAGAGTTAGCAAACAATCTAGAGGTGTGGGGATTTGATATCAATGTCATATAGAAGTAAATGTACTGCTTTATAGTGATGTGCATACATAAATAGGCTAAGTCATCTTCAATGACGCTAATCATCTTTCGATCTCAAAGCATCTATTCCTAGAATCTCCTTTCAGTCTCATCTAATACCAATTATGAACAACCGATGAACAACCCATTACCTTACTCTATTCCCCCTTTCAAGAATAGGACAATTAGATCCGACCCATAACCTCTATTTCAAGCAAGTCAAGGACATAAAATCTAAATTGCTAGTATTGAACTAATTACTCACTCCAATTAATTTTTTTCGAGCATCAACCGGAGATCAGAAGTAGGAATTAAGTTTGCAACCTAAACCCTTAAGTTAACCCCATGATAATTTGACAAAATTCATGCATGAACAACAACAAAACAGAGCATAGCACAATACCCACTAATTAAATTAACACCCAATCCCATTAGACCTCCCCTAGATCTTGGGGTTTTAGCTACCCATCACAAAAAGTAAAGAAAGTATACCTTTTATGAAAGCAACCATGGGTAACTTTAAATCAATAAATTAAGATTAAACCCAATTTAGATTGAACTTCAAATTATCAAATTCAAGATTCAACACGTAAAACCCCAAGAAGGCTAAAAAAGGTTTCTCCTGAACTCAGTAGCTTAACTCTCTAATCGAACTCCCTCAATAGTCCATCATTTGGGCTATTTATATTTTCCAAAAATTTGTCCCAAAAATCCCTTTCGCAACCAACTCAGTGACATTAGTCAATCTTGCCTAACTCACTCGGTGAATCACCCTTCATTCCCTTCTCGCCTTTGTGATGCTCTAGGCTTCAGGTGTTTGAACCTTAGCTTGTGAACTCGATTGAGTCAGCCTTTCTTGTTCAACGTATCGTTGAATACCACCTTAGATCACCGTTTAAGCATTAAATTTTTGCCTTGCCACTGTACTTTTTTGTGATGTTCTTCAGATCCGCCTTTCTCATTTGGCGTATCGTCTTTTCTCTTAGAGTGTACCGACCTTCTTTGGTAAACAAAAGTGCTATGAACTATCACATTGGGAAAAGTCTAGCTCAGTCGGTGATCCGCCTTTCATGCTAGGTGATCAACAATGATCATTTTGCACTTCTTTTGCATTTTTGGCAATTCTTTCAAGCTCTAATCCATTTGTTGTCCAATTGCCCTCATAGCTGAAAATCATCAATATTTGATTAGAAAAGGATAAATTTAGGCATGGAAGATACTAATTATTGAGCTAAATGGACCTTAAATGAGTGCAAATCTACCACTCATCACTGCACATCTCCCTAAGTGATAGTATGCAAGGCAAATATTCAATGATTAAAAGGCGGACTAAGGTGGTATTCAGCGATTCACTGAAGATGAAAGGCTGACTCGATCGAGATCGCCAATTGAAATTGAAACACCTGAAGCCTAGAGCATCACAAGGCGAGCTAAGGAGAAAAAGGAGATTCGCCAAGTGAGTTTGGCGAGCCCAATAATGTCGCCGAGTTGGTTATTAAGTGGTTTTGGGGCCAAATTTTGGGAAAGAATAAATATCCCAAAGGATACAATTTTTGGTAAGTTGGAGAAGAGAGTTTGAGAGGTTCGATTAGGTAGTTGAAAGAAGAAAACACTTTACTTTTGAAAGAACACTTTTCTAGCTTTTGAGATTTGACAATTTGAGACTTGAATTTGATAAATTGAAGTTGATTTCAAAGTGGGTTTACTCTTAATTATTTGATTTCAAGTTACACATGATTGCTTTCATGGAAGGTGAATTTTCTTTACTTTTTGTGATGGGTGGCTTAACCCCCAAGATCTAGGGGTGCTCTAATGGGGTTGGGTGTTGATTTAATGTAGTAGGTATTGTGCTATACTCTGTTTTGTTGTTGTTCATGAATAAATTTTGTCTAATTACCATGAGTTTAAATTATGTGTTAACGTTCCAAACATAATTCCTACTTCTGATCTCTGGTTGATGCTCAAAAGAGATTAATTGGTGTGGGTAATTAGTTCAATACTAGAAATTTAGGTTTGATGTCTATGGCTTACTTGAAAGAGATATTATGGGTCGGAATCTATTTTCCCTATTCTTGAAAGAGAGGATAGAGTAAGGTATTGGGTTGTTTAGGATTGACAATTATATGAGACCAAAAAGAGATTCTATGCATATATGCATTAAGATCAAAAGAAGATTAGTGTCATTGAAGATGAATTAGCCTATTCATGTATGTACATCAATATAGAGAAGCAGAATCACCCCTATGTTACGTCAATTTCCAATCCCCGCACCCTAGATTGCTTGTTAACTCTTGATTTTGTTCCAATTTTAGTTTAACTGTGATAATTAATAACCAAAGCTTTATATTAAGTTGGTGGTACCATCCATCCAATTTGTCTAACTAGTTCAAATGAGCTACTTTAAAGTTCAAATTTCTTGATAAGAAATTCTCTATGATATACCAATTCATGTGGGATTTGACCCTGACTCTTCATTGGTTTTTTTTACTGAAGATGATCGGTCACTCTTTCAATTCGTTTTGAAGGGTGATTTGACCGTTATCGAAAATGATGCCGCTGCGGGGGAGTGGTGGTTGAGAATTCCAATTGAGAAATCAGATTTTAATTTGGTCTATTTGTAGTAAATTTGTTGTTTGGTGTTGTTGTTGGTTGATTTGCAGGTTGACAAGATGAGTGACCATTGGAGTGACAATGGCAGTCACAATGGTCAAAATGACAATATGGGTGATCTCAATGACATCCCCAAATGTCATTCAAGCCACGGGAGTAATCTGGATACCTCCTACAACAGGGAGGATGTTGTTTCACATCATCGGAACTATGATACAATTTCTCCTAATGAAAGAAATTTTTCGGGGTCTAGATCATAAGGATCCCCATGAGCACCTTAGGAGTTTTAAGGAGGTATGTGGAACCTGTATGTTCAAGAATATCTCCCAAGAATCCATATGGTTGAGGTTATTCCTGTTTTCTATAACGGGGAGGCTACAAGATGGTTGGCATAGTTGCCAAATAATTTTATTACTTCGTAGGATGAGCTGTTGGAGGCATTCTTGGAAAGATTATTTCCAGCCTCGAAAGTTAAACTTCATCACCAAATTCAAAATTTTAAATGTATTGGAGGTGAGCATTTGCATGAAACGTGGCTGAGGTTCAAAAAGCTACTTTTGCAATGTCTAATGCATGGCGTTCTGGATAATTTGGTGTTGTAATACTTTTATTGCAGCCTTGATTCAATCAATAAATATGTGGGTGATCAATTAGTACATGGTGTATTGATGAGACAGTCGTATGATGTAGTTGCTTTATTGCTAGATGAAATGACTAAGGTTAACCGAGCATGACATACTAGAGAAGATCAAGTGCCCCTTCTACACTTGGGTTTGAGCAAAGAACAAATCGAGAGGGACCATGAAAGGGATGAAAACATGTCAAAAATGATGACCCAAATGATTTGTTGTCCAAACATGTCATGGGAGATGGAACAAAGTCGTGAATGCAGTTGGAACCAACAGTGGGCAGTGCCCGGATGATGCCAAATTTGAGGCATTATACAATGAGGAAGTTCAATACTTGGGAAATCAAGTGGGGGTTCTCACAATAATTATCAATGACAAGGTGGGAACCAAGGTTGGAACAAGGATAGAGATTGTGGTTGGAAAGACTGGCAGGGTGGAAATTGGAGAGATTGGGAGATGGAAAAAGATAGATACGTCACTCCCCATGATTGTCCACGCCCAAAAGAATCAGCTGGGCAAGAAGGAAACTGGGCGGAATATATGCTTGTAAGGATCTACAACAAGGTTGAAGGGTTCAATAAAGTGTTGAAGGATTTGAAAAATGACTTCTCCACTTTATCTCAGACGGTGACTTCACACTCAGTTTCAATCAAGCACCTGAAGACCCAACTGGGTCAAATGGTCATTCATCTAAATCCAAGGCAAAAGGGAACTTTTCCTACTGTCACTATCCTGAATCCCAAAAATGACTGTTGAGTATGAGCAATATGTCGTACCATGACGTTACATAAGGCGCTTCTTGGGAGGCAACCCAAGTCATTATTTTTTATTTTTACCACTTTCAAATAATGTGCGTTGTAAGTGGACAAACCCAATCAATGATCTGCCGATGACATTATGTGGACTACTTCTTGTCCGCCTTTTGAGCATGAAAAGATGTAAAAGTGTACTGTCAGGATCGGCGATCAAAACTTTAAAGAGAAATTTGCCAAAGAGCACTAAGCGGACTCCATGAGGTCTGCTGAATCAGCCTTCAAGTTTTGTATTTATTCAGGAAAGTTTGGCAATCTTAAGCTCCAGTTGGAGATTCGTCGAACACGTTCAGCGACGTTAGGCGAGATCGCTGAACGGGCCTGATTTAAAAAGGTCAAGGGTATTTTCAAATTCAAAATTCTATATCTTTGAAATCTGAGAGATTTTTTTATTTCGTTCTCTTGCATTGTGCATTTTGACTGTTTGTGAGCCTCATTTGAGCTTATTGAAGGTGCTAGGAGTACATTTTCTTGGAGTTCGTATTAACCTAACCCCGATTGCTCAATTTCTTGATTGTTTTCATCTTTAAGGTTGGTGTTTTGACCTTTTGTTGTTAATTTTGAGTTTATAAAACATATAGGGTAAGGGATTAAGCCCCTTAACTGTGTTTAAGTGCTTGATTTCGGTGGGTAGCATTATATTGTTGATATTGAATTGTTCCCCTATGATTTTAATTGTGAATGCTTGTCAAATTGATGAATCGTGACTGTGTTGGTTAAATCGTTGAATTGAATTGGTTAATTTGTTGGGTTTGTGCCTAATTTGATGTGAGTGAAGTCTGAGTAGCTCAATGTTGATCCAATTTCATGATTTTTCCTTATGATAGATAGGGTGAGCACTTTCTTAAGGGCAAATCATCAATTAGTGCAATGCTTAGTTATAAATGGAGGAAATTAGAGTACCCATGGGTAGAGGAGCATACAACTGAATCGTAATGTTGGGGGAAACTAGCATTTGTTGTTTATGTTGGTTTTTCTATGAAAATTTGGCACTAGGCTAAAACTTCATGTTTGGCGATCTTGTCTTAGTTTGCCAAGGGAGTTAGGCGAATCGTCGAGTAAGACCCAGCTCACCTTCTTTAGCATGCCCATGGCCTTGGGTACTATCCCATTCGGTGGGTTTGTCATAGTCCGCCAAACCCACTTGGCAAATTGCCGAGTGGGCGAGGATATCTCCTTTGGTGCCTGTTATTTTCTCTTTTGCACTATCAGTTTTGGCGGACTATTCTTAGCTTGACGAAACCAACTTGGCAAATCGCAGAGTTGGCATTGACTTTGCCTTTTGTGCCTGAGCCCTAAATAATTTGATACTGTCTAATTCGGTGAGCTCACCAGAGCTCACCGATCCTGTTTGGCGCATCGCCTTCCCGTTAGGCGAGCCTTAGGAGTATTTTTCAAAGATGTTTCGATTAACATTCGAATTCAACTAACCTTCATAAATCCATTGTTTGAATGTGTGCTTTACAGGTAATGACAAGAACCAAAGGAAAAAAAGTGGTCTCTTCCGACACAGAGTAGGATAGAGAGTCCTCTCCTCTTCCTTTTCCTTTTAAAAAGAAAAAATGAGTCTTAATGAACGAGTCTTCTGGGGTTTCTCAGACACAGCAGTCCAAACCTCACGCCCTTACCAATAGCGGTAAGAAATTAACGAATCATATACTGACAAAGAATGTGAACAACCAGTCAACGCTGGTATTACCCCTCAAAAGATAATAGTCCCAAGGGCTTTGAATAGGCTCAAGGTAGAAGGTGAAAACCTATTTTGGAAAAACGACGACTCTCGACAGACAGAGCAATGAGTGAGTATTCAGATATATGGGCGGAAATCAAATTCCACAAGTTGGAACAGTTAACAAGAGTCAGGAAGCCATATATACCCAAGTGGGTACGAGAGTTTATTAACGTAGACGGTGCAGAAGACGTTTGATAAAGTGGAAGTACAGTGTAAGATGGTGCAGTGTCATGCCGCTGATTTAACGTAGTAGTGTGCACCCCAGATAATTTGAATGACGAGTACAAGACCCAGATGACAAAGACATTGGATACATAAAATAGTGGTTGGCCCCAGTAATATCCAATGATTATGCACCTTCTTGGATGGCATAAGGTGCCAAGATAGAAAAGAAAGATCTGAACATAGTGGTGAGATACTAGTTCATGTTTATTAGTAGCAATATGATGTCGTCCCAAAATGAATCTATACTCCGGCATCCAAAGGTTCTTTTAGTTGGGTTCCATTATTGAGAGGGAGAAGATAAACATGGGAGAAATAATTTTGGAGGAGATATTACTTCGAGCAAGATAAGAGCAGACCTCTCTTCCCTTCTCGGTGCTCATTACTCAGCTATGCAATAGAGCTGGAGTTCCCTTTCGACGGAATACTGATGTCAAGATTACTCCAGTTTCCTCCAGTAACATTCGCAGGATCAGGATGAGTATTTGAGAGATGATGCGGCTCAGAGAAAGCTACCACCACCAGAATCCACTCATTGGTCGACCCTGCTACCCTAGCACTTGAAACCCGCACACATTCTCCTTTCGTGGAGCAGGAAGGTATTTCCACACCTTCCTCTATTATTAGGTCTTCTGTTTTTGAATCTATACAGCCTGCTGCTGCTGCTACTACTGTTGTGAGGCCTCTCCGTTCTCATGTTTCCCCTCCCACCTTGACCTAGGCTTTGATATTAGATGGGCAGCCTTGCCCGGTTAGCTGATCTGAGAGCTGCCTAGGTTGAGAAGGACTTGCCCCAGCTCATTGACAAGGCCATTATGAATGCCCTGACACCTATTATTTAGATAGTGAGCAAGTGTGAGGGGATGGTAGCAAGCCATGCTTTGAGGCTTGATGATTTGACTGCGAGGGTTGAGGCGTAGGAGAAGGTTGGGGTAGTTTTAGTGATGTTGATACCCTGAGGACGGACGTGACTACTTTGGGGGTAGAGGTGGTCCAGATACAATCTATGGACATCTCCACACTTTGGTGCAAAGTTCCCCTTCCAGATACGCCCGAGATGCCTAGTGTTGTGCCTTCCGCTATTGTGCCTGAGGGTGCTATGGATGCTGAGATAATTACTGATGATGAGAATGAGAAGGCTGAGGGGAGTGATGAGGAGGAGTTGAGAGATGAGGAGCAAGGGATTGTTGAGACACTGACCGAGGAGGTCATTCTTCAGGCTGCGTAGGAGAGGTCTCTTCGAGAGACTTCAGAGGTTGGGTCTAGTGGAGTCACTCCAGACTATACCAAACCTCTTGTTGCTGAGATAGGCACGGATACCCCAGTTGTACCTCACATGTTGCCTCATGTGATCCTATTGTCGGGCATAGATTCCCCTCTTGAGGCTTCTCCACATGAGACTCCAGATGGGAGTGTGCCACAGGCATAGCCTATCAAGGGGACCCTTTCTCTCATCCTCCCAGTACTTTTATTTATTTTTCATTGGGGACACTGCATTCAATTTTTGGTGGGGTGAGGGCCTTCGTGCCAATATTCCCCTTTTGCTTGTATTTTGTTATTTCATATTTTGAACATTTGTAGTTTGTTAATTGTTTATATTAGAGTGCTCTTTTTGAATAATTGTGTGTTTTTTTTACTTCTATCTCGTTCTCCCTTGATGTTGCAACCCCCATGAGGTCAAATCGTGAAATGTTTGAGGTTTTCATTTGTAACAATTTAAGAATCAATTTTGTTCAGTATAGATTTCTTGAATAGTACCAATGATGAGCATGATTCATAGTGTTGGTGTTGCGAGAACGAAATCGATGTGGTAAAATATTTGAGCGATCTTTTTGAATCTTTTTTGAACTAGCTACGTTTCGACGTCAGCCTTGCAATGAACATCACATGTATGCTTTTGATCATTTTGGGATGTGCTAAATTAGTTTATTTCGAAGTGCCATGTGTGGTGAGGTTTTACTTGAAAGCATGCATGTGGAGTCCTAGAATTTACCTTGTTAGTCTAATCGTGTGAATCTTGGTGAATGTGGGACATGATCTTGGGCAAAAATTTAATGAGGGGACCAAATTTTCCATAAAGCCTATTGTGACTACCTTTTGAGGGTGTGAATCCATATTGGCACCAATTGAGACTAACATATTTGTTAACAACCAAGAAAAGCCTCTTGAGCCAAATTATCCCTACCTTCTCACCAAAAATCCAGTTTGAAGCATTGCAATGTTTGAATAGCCAACTTAGGCCAAAATCCTAAGTTGGGGTGTGGAAAGGGAGGATGAATGGAAACCAAGTGAAGGGAAAAAGGAAGAATAAATGATACTCAAATCTGAAATTTTTGCAAAAAAAAAGGAACCCCTCCTTATAAAAAAAATTGTGTGTGGTGTCATCATTGTGATGGAAACAACTTGAAAAAAAAATTAAAATGAAGAACAAAAGTGGATGAAATAATGGGGAATTTTCAAATAAATTGAGTGGAAAGTAAAGATTTAGTTCTCAAATGAAAAGGAAAAAAAAGAACTTGAAAAGAGGTGGTGATGATTGCAACAATTCTTTGAAAAGATATAAGTCACCAATCCAAATTTACCATGCCTTAGCCCTCAGCCCCATTACAAGCCTAAAAGATCCTTAAAATCTTACATGATCTCTATTGTGTGATGATTGGAGAATATGGGCAAACCTATGGGACAAAGTTTGCATGTGTTTCTCTTTTAAGAGGCTGAGAGTTCCATTGATTCCTATTACCTTTGTTGATTTGCTTTGTGATAGCATGAAATCGTTCTTGATATGAGGAAACTTGAATGCATTTTTTGATACATGTTCTTGCATTATACAAGAAGATAAAGTGAGCTTGAGCTTGTGTTGAGACTAGCTAGTCATCATTTGAAGCTTTTTTATCATGATTTAGGGTAACATGCTATAGAAAGTAGTCCTGCCATGACCCTTGCATGTTAGCTCTCATTGTGTACTGTTTTAGACACCTTTATTGAGCTTATTGTGTTCTTAATTTACCTGAGGACAAGCAAAAGTTTAAGTTGGGGGTGTTGATGAGTGGTAGATTTGCACTCATTTAAGGTTCATTTAGCTCAATAATTAGTGTCCTCAATGCCTAACTTTATTCTTTTCTAATCAAATGTTGATGATTTGCATCTATGAAGTAAATTGGACGAGGCAAGGACTAAAGTTAGAAAAAATGACCAAAAATACGAAAAGAAGTGCAAAGTAAATATTGTTGATCGCCAAACATGAAGGGCGGATCACCAACTGAGCATGACCTCTCCCAAAGTTAAAGTGCATATATAACACTTGTGTCTATCAAAGAGGGTTGGTTGACTCCAGTAGAGAAGATGATGCGCCAAGTTAGAACGGCGGTCCTGCTGCAAATCTCCCAAAGTGACAGTGTGCAAGGCAAAGATTGAATGCTCAAAAGGCGGACTAAGGTGGTATTTGGTGATTCACCGAATGTGAAAGGCTGACACGATCGTGTCACGACCCAGGGGTACCCCCTAGATGTAACATGGCGTATAGAACCCCGAAGGAATCCGTACAAGCCACTTAGCTCTCATAACATAAGAAATAGAACAATAAAGGTAAAATAATAGTTCAAGTCCAAAACATTTTATAAAACGAAAAGCGGAAGTCTAGACTTGTGTCTCATCATAGCCATCTAAAACAATAGAATGAAATTGGGGCTAGCCCATATATCATGTTCAAAAGATTAAATACATGAAAGAACTAAAACAACAAAGTCCATCCTCAAAGCATGAGGACTCACCAAGCTTGTGAATCAATCAAATCACCAACTAGCCACGAAACTGAGCACCCTGAATATCAGACCCTACATTTGGGAAAAATGTAGGCAAGAGTATGTATTAGAACAAAACAATGTATCAAGTATGATAGCCATGCATAAAACATTTAAAAACATGCTAAAAGGGACATTTCATTTCATGACATGCAATTGACCAAGCTAAACATGATATAAAAGCTTTATAAAACATAAGTCATAAATCATGGTCAAATGCAAGCTAACTTCATCTTTTAAATCTTTGAACTCATGTGAGATACTTCTTGAATAACCTTAGTTCATTATTACTTGTGAGGAAATTATCCTTAACCCACATGAGACCATGTGAGCTATAACATGATCCCCCGGTGTCTCCCACACCAAAAAGGATTGTTCTACTTGCCTAAGGTAGAACCATTAACATCTAGCTTAAGTGGATCCACTAGCTAATCAACCTATAGGGACACATAGTTTATGGGATAAGGAGATTGCTACTAGAAACCCGGCCACTACTACGGGGGAGCTTCCATCTCATGAGATCACTTTGGAAACCCGGCCTCTACTATGGAGAGCTTCCATCTCACTTTCAATTTCCACTCGATGCTAAGCATAAATTCCCACGGAATAGTCATTTCTTACTTTGACTTCATTACTCATGAAAATGTGCCCTTGGACAACCATTCCAAGCTAGTTCATTAGGATAGCTCTTACTCTTTGATTCATTTAGGTGAGAAAGCGTTTCAACCTAAGAATCCTTTCTATGTGAGAAAACCTTTCACATCATGCTAGGTGTGTTTATGAGAATGTCCTTTCAAAAACACAACAACAACATTGATACTTTACTCTCGAAGCATCCTTAAAACATTTGCATAGATTTCATAAGAAAATGCATAAGTCCATACTTTACCTCTTGAGGTCAAAATCCACTTTCAATCATCATCTCTTAGAAAACATGGGTTAGATATGGATTTCATCATAAATATATGTAAAACTAGTAATACATGCTTAATTTCATAAAACTCATCCTTGAAGATCAAAATCCCACAACATATAGTTCATAACTTGAAAACATAGGAATTTCATGGGTTCATGGGGGAATTCATCATAAAAGGATTGCAATTCATCAATTCATGCGTAATAGATCATAATTCAATCATTTAAATCAATAATGAAAGAAACCCATGCTGATTGAAGAAAACCCTAACTCAATTGGGGAATTCTACCATTTGAAATAGAGGAATTTGGGAACTCCATGGGTGAAAGGAATCCATGGATGAAAACTATCATACCTTAACTCTAAATGCTAGCCTTCAATGGAGGAATTGGAACCTTAGCTTGAAACCCTAGATAAATCCGTCTTCTTCTTCTTCAAGTTCTAGAGAGAGAATAATTTGGGAGGAGTTCTTTTGTGAATTTAGAAGAATGAAGTAAATGGGGTGAATTTGGGGGTAAAAAGGCTCATATAGGGGGTCCTAAACATAGAAAAAACGACATAGCTTAGGAACTAATTAATTAGGAAAAGACCCAACTAACCCCTTAAAATAACTGACAGCTGACCTCCGACGGACCCAGTTGACGGACCGTGGTCTGACCTACGGTCCGTCCTGGTGGACCGTGGATGGACTTCTGGTGCTTGATTTTTGGACCTCAAACCACGGACCCTGACAATGGACCGTGGTCTGTCCTACGGTCCGTAGGTCGAGCCGTGGTTCTGGACCTCAATCACCTTGGCAAGGTGACCAACCCACGGACCCACCTATGGTCCGTGGTTGGCCTCCGTGGCTGGCACCTGCAACTTCCCAAAATCTGGTTTTATTTCCTTTTCGGATACGGGGTGTTACAATATCTCCCCATTGGGACCATTCATCCTCAAATGAGATTTAAACTGGTTCTAAAAGCTTAGGAGAGGAACTAACAACCCAACCTAACAATACTATGCATGAAATCAAGGAGGAACTATCGACTTCAAGCTAGGACGTTCTCAAAACATCATAGGAGGGGTGAAACTAACTCTATCAGCCCATTATGCATGCAATGCACATAAATAAGGAGGAAACATCAACTCCAAGCTCAACAAACTCAAATGCATCATATGGAAGTAGGAACTACATCTAACAACCCAATATGCATGAATTTTTAAAATTTCTCATGTTCAAGGAGGAACTACCTTCTCCAAGCTAAAAGCATGCTCAACACAATCTCATAGAGCTCATATGCAATTCACTCTCAAAAAGCATATGTAAGCATGTTCATCAATTCATCTCATGAAGTCTAAAGGCAAATCATACTTAATGCACAACAACATGAGGAAAATCAATCATATAAACTTATTTTCTTTCAAAACACAAGTTTTCATGAACATGCATACTCATAAGGAAATCATGGAAACGAATATAAACACATGACTCCCAAAACAAAGGTCAAATCAAGAGGAACTCATTACCTCAAGCTAGAGTAGGAGTAGAAGGAAAAAGATGAGGATATCGGGACATCATATCAGCCTCGGCCTCCCAAGTACCACCCTCAACTAACTGATTCCTCCACAAAATTTTCACGGAAGGAACTTCTTTATTTCTCAACTTCTTGACTTGCCGGTCTCAAATCTCAACCGGAACTTACTCATAAGAAAGACTCTCATCAAATCCCAACCCTTCTAAGGAAACTATGGATGTTGGATCACCAACACATTTCTTTAACATGGAGACATGGAAAACCGGATTCACCAATTCCAACTCATTTGGCAAATCTAGCTCGTAAGCAACCTTGCCAATACGCCTCAAAATCTGATATAGGCCTACATATCGGGGACTAAGCTTCCCTTTCTTAACAAACCTCATTACACCCTTCATGGGTGAAATTTTCAAGTAAACCCAATCATGAACATCAAACTCAAGATCCCTTCTTCTCACATTGGCATATGACTTCTGCCGACTTTGAGCCGTTTTCAACCTTTCTCTAATAAGTCGAACTTTCTCTATGGCGTCATGTACCAATTCGGGACCTATTAGGGAACCTTCACCCACCTCAAACGAACCTGGGAGATCTACACCTCCTACCATATAAGGCCTCAAATGGAGCCATATCAATACTCGAGTGATAGCAATTATTATAGGCAAACTCAATCAACAGCAAATGGTCATCCCAATTACCCTTAAAATCAATCACACAAGCTCTCAACATATCTTCCAAAGTCTGAATAGTATGCTCCAGTTACCCATCGGTTTGGGGATGAAAGGTCGTGCTAAGCTAACACGAGTACCAAGACCCTTTTGGAATGACTTCCAAAAATGAGAAGTGAATTGGGTACCACAATCGGAAATATTGGACAAAGGCATTCCATGTAACCTTACCATCTCTCTCAAGCATAACTTGGCATAGTCCTCCGCCGAATAAGAAACCTTGATGGGAAGGAAATGAGCCGATTTTGTCATCCGATCCACTATCACCCAAATAGAGCCATGTTGTCGCCGGGTGCGAGGCAAACCAACAATGAAGTCCATATTCAAATTTTCCCACTTCCAAGTAGGAATGCTAATATCTTGGGATAGGCCTCCCGGTTTCTAATGTTGAACCTTCACTTGTTGGAAATTAGGGCACTTAGCCACAAATCTCGCAACATCCTTCTTCATACCATTCCACCACTAGACTTCTCATAAATCACGGTACATTTTGGTGGCTCCCGGGTGAATGGAATACCGCGAACTATGAGCTTCTGTCAAAATTCATTCCGTCAAGTCATCCACATTTGGAACACATAAACAACCTTGGTATCTAAGTACCCCATCTCCCCCTTGGGAGAAAGCCTCAACGGATTTCTTAAGCACTGCCTCTTTCAATTCTAGCAAAATTGGATCAAAACCTTGTTTAGCTTTCACATCTGCTACAAAAGACGATTTGGACCCATTGTGAACCATAACACCACCCTTGGTGGAATCCACCAATTGCACACCTAATCGGGCCAACCTATGAACATCTCGAACCAACTTTTTCTTTTTTTCATCAATATGAGTCACATTACCCATAGACAACCGACTAAGAGCATCCGCTACCACATTAGCTTTACCAGGGTGATAAAGAACACTCATGTCATAATCTTTCAATAACTCTAGCCACCTTCTTTGGCGAAGATTCAAATACATTTGATTGAACACATATTTCAAACTCTTGTTGTCGGTAAACGTATCAACATGCACACCATACAAATAATGTCTCCAAATCTTTAAAGAAAATACAACTGCCGCTAATTCAAGGTCATGGGTAGGATAATTATTTCCATGAACTTCAAGTCGCCTTGAGGCATATGCGATCACTTTCCCATTTTGCATAAGCACACACCCTAACCCAATTCTTGAAGCATCACAATAAACTACAAAAGCATTTGTCCCTTCCGGTAAGGTCAACACCGGAGCGGAAGTAAGTCTATCCTTCAACTCTTGAAAGCTCTTTTCACACATCTCGGTCCATATGAACTTAGCCTTCTTTTGATTCAAAGTCGTCAAAGGAGAGGCAATGAAAGAAAATCCCTCAACAAATCTTCTATAATAACCGGCTAAACCCAAGAAACTTCTAATATCCTAAGGAGTTAGAGGTCTAGGCCAACTCTTTACCGTATCCATCTTCTTAGGATCTACCTCAATACCCTTACTCAAAACAATATGACCAAGAAAAGCTACAGACCTTAACCAAAATTCACATTTGCTTAACTTTGCAAAAAGTTGTTGGTCCTTAAGAATTTGCAACACGATCCTCAAATGATCAATATGCTCATTCTCACTTCTTGAATAGATCAAAATACCATCGATAAACACAATCACAAACATGTCAAGGTATTGTCTAAACACCCTATTCATCAAATTCATGAACGCCGCCGGAGCATTAGTCAACCCAAACGACATCACCAAAAACTCATAATGACCATACCGAGTTTGAAAAGACATCTTCAGAATGTCATATTCTCTCACCCTCAATTGGTAATAACCGGATCAAAGATCAATCTTAGAGAAATAACTTGCCCCTTGAAGTTGATCAAACAAATCATCTATCCTTGGAAGAATATACTTATTCTTAATAGTCACCTTGTTCACTGACGATAGTCAATACACATACAAAGAGAACCATATTTCTTTCTAACGAACAAAACTGGAGCACCCCATGAAGAGATACTCGGTCGGATGAAGCCCTTATCCAACAAGTCTTTCAACTATTCTTTCAACTCCTTAAGTTCTGTCGGAGCCATACGGTAAGGAGGAATAGAGATAGGTTGCCTATCTGGGAGAAGGTCAATACCGAACTCTATTTCCTACTCGGGAGAAATACCGGGTAGATCATCTGGGAACACTTCCGGAAACTCATTTACAACGGGGACCGACTCCAGAGAAGGAGTTTCAGAATCTACATCCCTCACCCTTACTTGATGGTAAAAGCAACCTTTAGAAATCATCTTTCTAGCTTTAAGATAAGAAACAAACTGACCCTTAGGCATAAAATTTCCCCCTTTCCACTCTAAGACAGGCTCATTTGGAAACTGAAACTTGACTACACGAGTTCTACAATCAATAGAAGCATAGCATGAGTGCAGCCAATCCATACCCAAGATAACATCAAAATCTAACATATAAAGCTCTACCAAGTCAACAAGAGTAACTCTACGGGACAAGGAAACTGGACACTTTCTATAGACCCTCTTAACCACAATAGAGTCTCCAACAGGAGTAGAGACAGAAAAAGGTTCTAACAACACATCAGGGAGCACATCAAATCTCATTGCCACATAAGGGGTCACAAAAGATAAAGTAGCACCGGGATAAAGTAAAGCATATACATCAAGTTGGAAAACTTTAAACATACCGGTAACCACATCTGGCAAACTCTCTTGTTTACCTCTAGTCTGAAGAGCATAAAACCGGTTTTGCTTAGGAGTATTGAAACCCGAACCACTAGTAGTAGCTTGCTTGCCCTCTCTCCCTTTGGCCGTAAGCATGGGGAAATCCCTCATTTTGTGACCAGTTTTTCCACAACCATAACAACCATCCATGCCGGCTAGGCACTTACCGTCGTTCTTCCTTCCACATCTAGTACAAGTAGACCTAGATAATGAAGATACACTACCATTACCTCATTGAGGCTTAGGGTTAGACACCCTATCTTGGTTGAACCTTGGAGGAACATTAGAAGAATCTCGGTCGGAAAACTTTTGTCGATATCTAGGACGACCTTGTCCATCGGACCTTACATGAGAGAAGTTTCCATCACCGATCCTTTCCCTCTTTACCTCTCTAGAATTTTCATTAAGTATTTCCTCCTCAATTTGTTGTGCATGCACCAAGAGACGAGAGATGTCCATGTCATGAATGAACATGGCGGTTCAAAACTCTTTGACTACAATTTCGGACACCCACGAAATGAACTTACTCATTCTAGCCCTTGAATCCGCAACCATTGTTGGAGCATATTTGAATAATTGAGTGAACTGTAGAGCATACTCCCTCACACCCATACTTCCTTGCTGGAGGTTAATGAACTCAAGCACCTTGGCTTCCCTCATCTCTAGGGGAAAAAACCTATCAAGAAAAGCGGCTTTGAATTTCTCCCAATCAAGAGGACCCACATCTTCCGGTCTCCCTTCCTTCCATTGATTATACCATATTTGAGCCACTCCCTTTTGTTGATAAGTGGCCAATTCTGCTTTTTCCACAGGCATAACTCCCATGATCATAAAAACCTTATTGACCTCATCAATAAACTCTTGAGGATCTTCCTCAACTTTGGAACCATGAAACTCTGGAGGATTCATCCTTGCGAAGTCCCTCACTCTTGAAGCCGCCAAACCCACATTTGGGTTCACGGGAATCGTAACCTCCCTGTTTGCTTGGGCCATCACCGCTTGAGCCAACACTTGGAAAGCATCCCTAAACTCCGCATTCGACACTTGTTCGGCCAAAGGATCGACCAGAACTTGAGGATCTTGGGGAGAAGCTTCTTGTCCCTCATTCTCCCTCACATTCTTTCAAGCATAAGCTCTTCGGGTAGCTATATCCTGAAGAACATAGGATAAGGATTAGGAGACAGACTTTATAGAGTTAGACTCTATTGCACGACTTAAAAGTAATGAAAGAAGTGGAGTTTCCTACTCATCTTAAGTCTCTCATTTATAAATGTGGCGCGCTTCACACTCGTGAACAAGACTCTACTAGACGTGGCTTATGGACAACCTAGGATCATTCTAAACCTTGTGCTCTAATTACCAAGTTTATCACGACCCAGAGGTACCCCCTAGATGTAACATGGCGTATAGAACCCCGAAATACTCCATACAAGCCACTTAGCTCTCATAATATAAGAAATAGAACAATAAGGGTAAAACAATAGTTCAAGTCCAAAACATTTTATAAAATGAAAAGCGGAAGTCTAGACTCATGTCTCATCATAGCCATCTAAAACAATAGAATGAAATTGGGCCTAGCCCATACATTATGTTCAAAAGATAAAATACATGAAAGAACTAAAACAACAAAGTCCATCCTCGAAGCATGAGGACTCACCAAGATCGAGAATCAATTAAATCACCGACTAGCCACAAAACTGAGCACCCTGAATATCATACCCTACATTTGGGGAAAATATAGGCAAGAGTATGCGTTAGTACAAAACAATGTACCAAGTATGATAGCCATGCATAAAACATTTAAAAACGTGCTAAAAGGGACATTTCATTTCATGACATGCAATTGACCAAGCTAAACATGATATGTAAAAGCTTTATAAAATATAAGTCATAAATCATAGTCAAATGCAAGCTAACTTCATCTTTAAAATATTTGAACTCATGTGAGATACTTCTTGAAGTAACCTTAGCTGATTATTACTTGTCAGGAAATTATCCTTAACCGACATGAGACCATGTGAGCTATAACATGATCCCCAGTGTCTCCCACACCAAAAAGGGTTTATCTACTTGCCTAAGGTAGAACCATGAACTTCTAGTTTAAGTGGATCCACTATCTAATCAACCTATGAGGGCACATAGTTTATGGGATAAGGAGACTACTACTAGAAACTCGGCCTCTACTACAGGGGAGCTTCCATCTCATGAGATCACTTTGGAAACCCGGCCTCTACTATGGGAGAGATTCCATCTCACTTTCAATATCCACTCGGTGCTAAGCATAAATTCCCACGGAATAGTCATTTCTTATTTTGACTTCATTACTCTTGAAAAGGTGCCCTTGGACAACCATTCCAAGCTAGTTCATTAGGATAGCTCCTACTCTTTGATTTATTTAGGTTAGAAAGCCTTTCAACCTAAGAATCCTTTCTATGTGAGAAAACCTTTCACATCATGCTAGGTCTGTTTATGAGAATGTCCTTTCAACAACATCATTGATACTTTACTCTCAAAGCATCCTTAAAACATTTGCATAGATTTCATAAGAAAATGCATAAGTCCATACTTTACCTCTTGAGGTCAAAACCTACTTTCAATCATCATCTCTAAGAAAACATGGTTTAGATATGGATTTCATCATAAATACATGTAAAACTAGTAATACATGCTCAATTTCATAAAACTCTTCCTTGAAGATCAAAATCCCACAACATGTAGTTCATAACTTGAAAAATAGGGATTTCATGGGTTCATGGGGGAATTCATCATAAAAGCATTTCAATTCATCAATTCATGCATAAGAGATCATAATTCAATCATTTAAATCAATAATGAAAGGAACCCATGCTAATTGAAGAAAACCCTAACTCAATTTGGGAATTCTACCATTTGAAATAGAGGAATTTGGGAACTCCATGAGTGAAAGGAATCCATGGATAAAAACTATCATACCTTGAATCCAAATGCTAGCCTTCATTGGAGGAATTGGAACCTTAGCTTGAAACCCTAGATGAATCCTTCTTCTTCTTCTTCAAGTTTTAGAGGGAGAATTATTTGGTAGGAGATTTGGGATTGTTTTGTGAATTTAGAAGAATAAAGTAAATGGGGTGAATTTGGGGGTAAAAATACTTATATAGGGGGTCCTAAACATAGACAAAACAACATAGCTTAGGAACTAATTAATTAGGAAAATACCCAACTAACCCTTTAAAATAACTGACAGCTGACCTCCGACGGACCCAGTCGACGGACCGTGGTCTGACCTACGGTCCATCCTGGTAGACCGTGGATGAACTTCTGGGGCTTGATTTTTAGGCCTCAAACCACGAACCGTGGTCTGACCTACGGTCCGTAGGTCGAGCCGTGGTTCTGGACCTCAATCACCTTGGAAGGGTGACCAACCCATGGACCCACCTACGGTCCGTGGTTCAACCCACGGGCCGTGGTTGGCCTCTATGGCTGGCACCTGCAACTTCCAAAAGTCTGGTTTTATTCCTTTTTTCAGATACGGGGTGTTACAGATCGAGTCCGCCAACTGAATTTCAAACACCTGAAGCCTAGAGCATTACAAGGCGAGATGGGTAGCGAAGGGCGATTCACTAAGCGAGTTTGGTGAGCCCGACTAATGTCACCGAGTTGGTTATTAAGTGGATTTTGGCATAAATAATGGGAAAGCATAAATAGCCTAAAGGATGCAATTTTTACTAAGTTGGAGAAGAGAGTTCGAGAGGTTCAATTAGAGACTTAAAAGAAGAAAACACTTTACTTTTGAAAGAACTCTTTTCTAGTTTTTGGGGTTTTACAATTCGAGACTTGAATTTGATAAATTGAAGTTGAATCCAAAGTGGGTTTACTCTTAATAGATTGATTCAAGTTACCCATGGTTGCTTTCATGAAAGGTATATTTTCTTTACTTTTTGTGATGGGTCGCTAAAACCCCAAGATCTAGGGGTCCTCTAATGGGGTTGGGGTTTGATTTAATATAGTGGGTATTGAGTTATGCTCTGTTTTGTTGTTGTTCATTCATGAACTTAGTCTAATTACAATGGGGTTAAATTATGGGTTAAGGTTGCAAACTTGATTCCTACTTCTGATCTCTGGTTGATGCTCGAAAGAGATTAATTAGAGTGGTAATTAGTTCAATACTAGGAATTTAGGTTTGATGTCTATGGATTGCTTGAAAGAGAGGTTGTGCGTCGAATCTATTTGCCCTATTCTTGAATGAGAGGATAGAGTAAGGTATTGGGTTGTTTAGGATTGTCAATTAGATGTGACCGAAAGGAGATTCTATGTGTAGATGCTTTGAGATCAATATAAGTTTAGCATCATTGAAGATGACTTAACCTATTCATGTATGCACATCACTATAGAGCAGCACAATCACCTTTATGTTATATCAATTTCCAATCCTCGCACCCCTAGATTGCTTGTTAACTCTTGATTTCATTCCAATTTTAGTTTAGTTGTGATAATTGATTACCAAAGCTTTATATTAAGTTGGTGGTACAATCCAACAAATTTTTCTAACTAGTACAAATGAGTTGATTTAAAGTCCAAATTTCTTGATAAGGAATTCTCTATGATATACCATTCCCTGTGGGATTTGTCCCCAACTCTTTGTTGAATTTTTCACTGAAGACAATGGTCCACTCTTTTAATTGGTTTTGGAGGGTGATTTGAGCCTTATCGGGTTACATATCTCATTTGCGTGCATAGGGTTCTAAATGAATTGGGAACACCCCGCCGGAGATTCAGAACTTGACAAAACCAGTTTATGTGAATCAGTTGGTGCAGAGTGATTTACCCTTCACGTTCGTAGGCCCCTTGGTCACGTTCTTAAAGGCCTTGACCTTAGTGCTTCACGATCGTGTGGACCTTGGTTGTGATTGCGATGAAGAAATAATCTTATTGGGTAATCGCAACCGCGAGGTCTGGCTTAGCCGATTACGATCATCAACACTCTAGTGAGTTACGATCATGACCTTTCTTCACGTGATCACCATGAGTTAATTTGTCTAGATTTTTATTAAAGACCAGACACGATCATCAGCTATTGCAAGGTTAAATTAGCATTTTCTCCCTCGTTTTAAATTGGATTTAGGTGATTTGAAGTTCCACACATCTGATATTGTGAAGGCTTCATTGGGAAGTGATCGAAAAGTGTTGGGTAACCCTCGTTTGAGGTGAATTATCATTTTAGCTAGATACCCTTATTATTTTTGTGAGCTTAATTGTGTCTTTGATGCATGTATCTTTGGTTGGCAGTTTCGAGCCCTGGATTGTGTTCCGTTTTGGAGCACAAGTTTGTGGAATTTATTACGACTTATTGACGGGGTCAATTCCATAAATTCTAGTGTGGGTCCTATAGGTCCCATTTGACTCAAAAATTGATATGTTTCTATATTCTGTGTTTTTCGTGTCTAAATTACCATACTGACATTGTGATCCTATTTTTGATAGCATGGCAGCGTTCAAAGGCCGTTCGGAAAGGAAATGCTCAGGCTTGTGATTTGGAGTGCACGATCAGCTTACTGGTAGGCTACGACTTCTTTTCTATTTAGATTTAGCTTGAATGCGTAAATGCATGGTGAATAGAGTTAATTGAGCCGGGTACCTATCTATTCTTATTTCTCTTCTTAGATACCATGTTTTAGGATTGAACGATATTATTTCAGGTTTAGTACCATACTAGTTCAGGTTTATGTATGTTGTTGCATACTGTTGGGTGTTAATTGCGTTATAATTTTCGGTAATGAGCATGTTCAACCTTACTTTAGGTTTAGACTAGTCCTCCCTTAGACTTGTGATCCTTATAGCCTTGTTTTTTCTCCGATGTCGATTTTGGATGGACTAGATCCTTATGGATTGGAATAGCAAACTTGAGTCTGATAGTATGAGCCTTGGTTAGGGAGAATGTGCAGCTTGTTAGATCTTCTATTCTCCCCCCTATTTCTACGGCTTTGATGCATTACTGGAGATTTTATGCTTTCACGACGATATGGGATTGGATTGTTCTAGGCTAGGAGCCTTTTGTTGATTCTTTGTGGGTGGACATCATTCCACAATGAGTTGGTATTGATATTTCAGATCCTCTTTGGAGTCGACACACCCTTGGGTCACTCTTGCTAGCTAGGTGGCTTAATCCCTTAGGAGTGGACTCGCTGGCTAGGTGGTCTTGATCTTTTAGATCCTCTTAGGATTCTACACTCCCCAGGGTCACTCTTTCTAGCTAGGCTGAGAGTGGACTTGTTAGGTGGGTGGCCTAGATTGAATCTCACTCTTACTAGTTGGGCTGGAATAGACTGGATATGATGGTTACTTGGGCTAAGAGCCCGACTTTCGATTCGTGGTACTTTTCTTTCCGTAGACTTAGCAATTATGTGTATCTTTTGGCCTTATGGGTTCCATTCGGGTTTTATTTAAACTTGCGCGTGAGTGTACATTCTGAGCTTATGGGGTCTAGTTAGGTTTAATTAGATGTACTTACATTAACTTTTAGTATGCTTGTGTGCTTTCTTTCATATCCGCTTTGACCTTTGTTTGTATTAGATTCTATATTTTCTTACTCTCTTTACCTATCTTGCTCAGTCGGCCTATGATGCCTACTAAGTACATTTTTTTTGGTACTCATGCTACACTCTGCATCTGTTTCGTGATGTAGTTCCTAGTACCAACTATCGACGGTGATTGTTTGTGCCATCTTCAATAACTTTTGGATCAGAGACGTGGGTGAGCACTTGGCATCATAGATCATCCTGTCTCTTTTTGTACATGTTTAGCTAGTCTTTTGTTTTTGAGATGGCTTGCTTTTGGTCCACCTTTGGGACTTGTACTTTCATTTGAGAAAGCTCTATAGTTGTGGTTCTGGGAGGGATTGTATATAGATTTTGGTTTGCTTCCACCTCTATCTCATTTTATTGTTATAGTAATATGTATGTTAGTTCTACCCCTATAAGTATTACTTGTCGTTCTGCGTAAAAGGTTTGCTTACCTACTGGTGGATTTTAGTAGGTGCTATCATGATCTAACGAATTGAATCATGGCATAATTCATTATATTCTCATAGATATGATTGTTTAAAGTTGACCTTTATATGAACTCATGCGAGAACTTAGCTAATTGGAGTTCTTTGAACTTGGCTTGGTGTTTGAGGTTCCTTATGACCGTAGATAACTTTTAACACCCTTAATACTTGGTGAAGGACCTTAATACACATGAGCAAATAGGGAATCATCTGGTTCAAGCTCATATACTTACGATGAACGATTGAGATTTTAAGAGTAGAGTTGTGAAGTGTTACAAATTGATTTGGGTGTTAGCTTAGAAATTTTTGGGGTGTTACACTCTTATCATGGCTCATACATTCATTGTTTGTCTTTATGATTTACAATCTGGAGTAAATCTCTTCATGTTATAATTTGTCAAAAGTCATTTGGTTTAATTAATTTTTTGAGACTAGCATGAGAATTTATTGGGTTGTTATGCCTTGTGCGGTAAGGCTTTGATTAATTCTTTTATATGCATGTTGTCTAGATCTTACCCCAAAATATATTTCAAGGAGAAATTCTAGATATGACTTAGCTTGAAATATGAAAATAGACCCTTTTTGAATAGCCACTGTACCACAACTTTTCCTTTCATTGATCTAATCTTAGTCAGCTCCATTGAACCTGAGCTGGTTTTTTTGCCACCATTTGTATACCTTGACCCTTCATAATCCTCTATTTTTGGCATCCTCATGTCTCTCTAGTTTCTAATAATTTGTAATATAGGCTAAAAGCCTATATTTCGGGGAGAAAAATGAGATGAGTCGTGATGTAGGAAAAAACATAAGTTGGGGGTATGTACACTGATGTGAGCCCAAAATTACATATTTTTAATCATTATTTCTCTCAAATTTAGTATTTTTATTTTTCCCTTTTTAACATGAATTTATGAATTACTCTTAATAGTGTATTTTATTCGAAGGATTAAATTGGTGTGATGATAAAGAAATTTGGAGCTAAAATGAATTAAAGATGGAAGATTATAGAAGGACATCAAGTAGGAAACATAATGGATTAAATTGAATATATATATATATATATATATATATATGTGTGTGTGTGTGTAAGGAAACATTGCAAGAAATTAAAGAAAATGTTCATGCAGTGCCACGTGGCAGCAAGTGAAGGTCATCATGTTGAGGCGGTTGGACAATACGCACGGAGAGGGAATCCAATTCCTTTTGGTTTTGGTTTCCCAATTTGTTTTGGACTCAATTATTTTACTTGGGGTTTTCTAAATCTATCAATAGTCCGCAAGAATAATTATTCTAGAAAAGCAACAAATTTTGTTGTACAAAGCCGTCATACTTTTTAGGGCTCTTTTCTTTTTCTTCTTTTCTTAGACATTAGTAGCTAAAGACCCTTATTCTGGGACTGCGACTATGAATGGTTGTTAAACATTGATTTTGTTTTGATGAATTTGGTTATCATACAAATTATTCTCATATTCTTTCTTTAGTATTTCATGCTTGATCACCATTGAGATAAATTTATTATCTATTCTTGAACTCGAGAGACGAATAGGTAGATAGACTAGAGAATACAAGGAGCGCGATATTTTTTGCACACCACTTGTTTAGATATGTTTTTAGGATTTACTCCCGTACCAACATCATGTTTTGTTACGAAATATGATGAAATATAAATGCTCATCGGTTGAGTCTGTCTATCCCCACTCAATGATGTAGTTAGAAAGTCAACAAGGGTAGGTAGTTAGAGGTCGAGAGATCATGATCATAATATCAACCCTGTAAATCAATAATTTGATAACCATAAGAAATCCATGAAAGAGATACGATACATAAATTCTTAGTATGTTGCAGCCCTTGAATTTTCCCAAACATTGTAAGTTAATCTTAGTATTTAATATTTGCATCCTTTTATTTATAAATCTTATTCTTTTGGCACTCTTGAATAAATAATTAGATTAGTATAATTTAGTAAAATAGTTAATCGACAACTCATTTGGGTTTGATAATCCGGCTCTTTTAAAGCTACTATATTAGTTGTGCGACCACATACACTTGCTTGTTCAATTGGGAGCAACAAATTTTTGGATCCCAATAGAACAAAGAGAAACGAGCTAAAAGTGTTGAGCACCATAAGCTTCAAAATGAAAAATTCTGAAAATTTGATCATGGATGAAACAATTTTAAAAAAGAAAACAACAAAAAAATTGGTGCTAGCTAAAGTGTGCAACATCACGAGAAGGAAGAAATAAGGTTGAGGTGAATAAAAAATGTGAGTGATGTGCTAAATTGAGAAGTGGAAGCTTTAGGGAGGTATTTTAGTCACTTGACCTAAGTCAAACCCGCAAGTCCTTGGAAATTTTTAGCCTTGTCAATCTACATTGGTGGAGATCTATATATAGGGCAATCCTATAGTTTGATGTGTTTATACTTAAATTCATTTGGGAGAGTGGGCGTTTTTCCATGATCTATAATCCCTAGAATTGACATTCATAATTGTGTATGAGATTCTCTCTTGTGTGAGCGGCATTGCATCCTTCATATGAATGGTGATGTCTTGGTTTCCATTGAGTTGCATGAATTTGATAAATTGTTATAAATCTTTAGGCAAACCTTGAAGGTTGATGTCATTGGTTGGAGATGCTTTTAAATTGTGCTTGGGGTAAAAATTGTCCCAGTTTTGTGTTTTGAATGAATGGGATTTTGTAAGAAAGAAAACATTTGCCTAGTGAATGGTGGTGGAACCAATTATGAGTTGTGTTTGTATATAGAGTCTTTTGTTTTAAGTCTTTTATTTTTGTTATTTTGATTCTATTGTGTAATTATACATATACTATTTTGGGTGTGGCTGATCTTACGTTTCTATGCTTAGTGAGTGTTTTTCTTGAGGACAAGTAATAGTTCAAGATTTGGGGTTTGATCAGTTGGTATTTTACCAACTCATTGAACTCGAATTCATGAATTATTGCTATGTTTGGATGCTAATTGAGAGGATTTTAGGCCCTAGTTGTTTTGTACATATGCATTCCTTGGAAAAGTCAAGTTTGATGAATTTAGAGCTTAAAATCACTGAAGCACACTGGTGAAGGAACCGGTATCCTGCAGGATCTAGTTGGCGCCTAACGGACTAAGCACTAATTTGATTGGAGCAAAACTTCTTAAGCACATGTGACTAATTGGCGTGGTTCAATTCCTGATCGGTGTTGTGCCGATCCCAGTTTAAGTGTTTCTAAGAGAACTGAAGGTTGAAGCGGCAATGTGATTGGCATCGTATAATTATAGATCAGTGTGCTTCCGGTCTAGCGCAAGTCGACAAGTGGAATATGAAGGGGTAAAAACTTACTCTAAGAATATAGTGCTTCCTGTAGAAGGTTCTAAGGATAGAATAGGGATTTGTGCAACTATTAACCTTTATCTTCTAATCTATTGGGAATAGTGAGGAGAGACTATCCTTTCGAGATTTACACTTTTTTCTATTAGGAGAAGGTAGTTGAGGACCTCTCTTTCTTGTAGAGGAAGAAACCTTAGATTTGCATCACTGTAAGCTTTGATTTCAGAGTTTGTTAATTAAATTAGCGTGAAATAGAGATTTCCTATATGGGTATTGTCTCTATTTCTTCTTTTATGAGAAACTAAATCTTTGGCCAGGGGTGTATATGCAAGATGTGGGTGCAAAACCCCAATAAATGTTGTTTAATCTGTTCTAAAATTGATTGTATTTCATGGATATATTGTTTTCTTAAAGTATTAATATAAAAATGAGTGGTTGCAAACATTAATTGAGCTCTCTAACACTGTTTGTCTTGAGAAAGCAAAATGGAGTTGGGTAAGACTTAACAGTGAGGACTTGGTGAAATTATTCTAGGGATTTGAGTTAGGGATGAGATAATTTGAGTAATTTCCTGTTTAATGATATGATCTGGGGATAGTATATCTACCGAAGCAATGTTTGGTATTTTATTTATAAGGGTCTTGGAGTTTGAGAGAATCAAAAGGACATAAGTTTGATAGTTTGAGAGAATATCGAATGTAACCTAGACCAAATGATATATATGTATCAATTGATTTGGTTTCGGTTAAATATTTATCTATTGAGTTGAAAGCCCATTGAAATACAAACACTCATAATTTGTTTCAAACTTGGTATATCATATTTACATTGATTCCTTGTTTTGTTGTTTGATATTGGCACATTTAAGTTATTCGTAATGCCACAATTATATATATATATATATATATATATATATATGTATATATATATATGCATGTTGAGAGTTCAATTTTCTAAATCAATTGAGGGTGATCCCATCTTCCAATCCTTGTGGTTCGACCCCGACCTTTAAAGTAGGGTAATATTTTGTATACAACCGCCTATACTCTAACAAATGAGAAATAATTAAATGTTCATTGCTAAGTGTAACGACCCTTTTGCTTGTTATGGGCAAACCAATGGTTAAATAATTTGGATAAGAAAGCTTTTGAGATAGCGAGTTGAAACTTTTAGATTAGGCCAGTCTTAGATTCAGTCTGAGCGTGGTGAGGTTTAGAGAAATCTGAGAAAGGATTGGATAAAATTTGTATTAGCTAAGTTGTTAAGGAGTTCATATGGCTATTTGGAAGGAAATTTGGGAAAGTAGAGCTCTCGAGATTGAACTTGGTGTCAGGGGTTAGTTTAGGATGTTAATGACCGAAGGTGTCTTGTGAATGAAGGCGTTTGGGAGATTTTTGAGTTTCTGACCCATGCAAGCCGCTACAGCGGTGAACATGCTGCTTTAGCGCAAGGATTAATTCTCGTTATAGTGACTAATCGTGCTATGGTGGCACAGTTATAGTGGGTTATGGCTACTACAGCAAGGTTAGTAGTGATTTATGCAGAAAAGTCTCAAATACCGCTCATTATTTGGAATGTATGTTTTGAGGAAGAGAAAGGGCGACCTAGGGAAATTTTCTCTAGTTTTCGATCAGTTTCAACTATAAAGGTAAGTAATTCAGTCCCCTATGGTGGTATTAATTCTTAGGTCTTAGAATCCTTTGTGGGTGACTTTAGAAGAGGGTTTGATTTGAGTTAATGGTGGATAAACCCTAGTTTGGCTGGAATAATCATGTGAACCGTCCCGGGGTTAGAACTATGTTATGATCTGGGAATAATTAGACCATGATGGGTTAATTTTGTGTTATATTTTTATTTGTAGGCCTAGAACAAGCCAAAATTCATAATTAGGGGATGGCTCAGGTTCAACAAAGATTCTAAGGCTTGATTCGAGGTAAGTGATGGTTGTTGTTTTTCGAATTATGTTATATATGCATGTTAACTGTATCTATAGTGAAACCTGTATAAAGCATGTTGGGGAAAATATAAATATTGAATGTGTAAAAATGATTGTTGACAGTCTCGTGCAATGAAGGTGTTTTGTTTACGTGTATCTAAAAGTGTGGTTGTATTTCATCGTTAGTGTGGTTGTGTTTTTCTGACTATCACTTGGCTCTGGTAACACGAGGGGTACAAAATATCTCTTAGTTGGCTCACTATCAAGCCTGGTACACATTATTAGCTAGCTCGGGTACCATGCCTGGTATGAGATTTCTCTCGATTGGCTTAGGTACCATGCCTGATACAGTATACTATCATTTGGCTCGAGTACCATTCCTGGTATGGGATACTATTGGTTGGATGAGGTACTATGTCTGGTACAAGATTTTATTGGTTCGCTCAGGTACAATGCATGGTACATTTTTTATTGTTTTCTTGTATTTAGGTTCCTTGAGTGAATTGGGATTGTTTGAGATCATGTGGGAAATGCTTCATGTAAATGTAAATTCAAGATTTTTGACTGAGAGTCTTGTTGTATTGCTGAGTTGGTTGTTGTATGTGTTGTCTGGTCTTTCAGTGTTTTAGTTATGTGCTTACATTCATATATTTGGAGTTGGCCGATGATCTTACCAGTACACTATGATTTGTGTACTGATACTACACTTGTTCTTTACTTGTTGAGAATATGGCTTGTTTAGGTAACTCCTTTGGGACCTCAAATATGATTCTAGTGCTAACCAAATCCAAGGGTGAGCTACTTCTTTTAGGCTACCGAGGATTTCTCTATATTTATTACTCTATAGATACGGACTCAAAACTCTTAGATTTATTTTTTGTTGTTGGGGTTGCATCCCCTTATTGTACACTATGTAGAGTTTTAGTACATGGCGTTCAACTTCTAGGGGGTGTTTCTGAAAATGTTTAAGGATAATGGTTTTTATTTATAAAACTCAATTTAAGTTGTTGAAAATTACTCCTTTGTTGTTGTTTAGTTGAAGGAATGTTACTAGAAAGTTTTTTCTCCAATCAGGTGTTTAGTGTGGGTGCCTCTCACGGCGGGTTGGGTCGTGACAAAGTTGGTAACACAGTCCTAGGTTTGTTGATATCGTCATACTAAAACATAACTACCAGAGTCTTGCGGAATGGTACACAAATATTTGTACTTTGTTTTTATTTAGGAAGCTACATGAATTTAGGAAACTTCTCTTATTTTCTTCCTTCGCACTATAACTTAATTTCAATTGGTATCTGACTATCAAAATTAGTATCTAACTTCCTTCATTCTTCTGTCCAAGGATGGTTGATACTAGATTCAGTGGATTTAGGATACCAGTTCCAGCAGTAGAACATGCAGTGCAAAGGTGAGTTAGAGGATGAGGCATATGGAGAGCAACACCCACCCAGGTGGCGCTTAGGCAATGGTTGGGCCGAAGCCTGCAGCCCCTCTCCCACCCCAAGTTTGTGTTGAAAAAGCGGTTAAGGTTGAGATTGATAAGGATATTGAGCCAAAGGTGGAAACACATGTTTGGGATACATGTCTTCCTTTTATGACTTCTAAATTTTTTTAGCAGGTATTAGCATTTCTGAATGGGTTAGCATGTACTGAAGCCACTCCCATTGTGTCAATTACTTAGGCTCTAGGTACTCATCATATTGTTACTATAGCCCGTATGATGGATGAAGCTTTGGGTACTGGTGTGTTCTTCAAAGGTAGAAACACATGTTGGGGATACATGACTTCCTCTTATGACTTTTAAATTTTTTCAGAAGGTGTTAGCATTTCTAAATGGGTTGGCATGTACTGAAGCCACTCCCATTGTGTCAGTTACTTAGGCTCCAGGTACTCATCATATTATTACTATGGCCCGTATGACAGATGAAGCTTTGGGTGTTGATGTGCTCTTCCATCTGTTACTAGGCCCTATGATGATTAGAACAGGACATAAGATGCTTACTAAGTTATTTAAATTGAAACCTCCAGTGTTCCACAGTACTAAAATTGAGGATGTTGTTGAGTTCATTTTAGGATGATATGGAAGGTTGCCTAAGCTGCCCATTATGCAGCACCATGGGGTTGAGTTTGTTACCTTCCAATTGCAGGGTGAAGCCAAGCGCTAGTGGAGGGCTTGGGTGGAATTTGGTTCATCAATTATGCCTCTATTGACTTGGATTCAGTTCCATGATTTGTTTCGAGAGAAGCATGTACCCCAACCTGTGGGCACATAGGAGAAGAAGGGTAGCTTATTTGTAGCAACGTATGAGGCTCAATTACAAGCCTTGTCCGGCTATGCTACTCAACCTGTGGGCACATAGGAGAAGAAGATGTGCCTATATGTGAAGGGACTGAACACTAATTTGCAGGTCTTATTTGTGCACATGACTTCTGCATCGAAGAAATTCGACTAGGTGACCAAATATGTGAAGAAAGTTGAATGAGTTAGACAGGTTAGGCATGTCAAGGAATTGTCTAATTGATCCAAAAATGTGGGAAAGTTCATTGGTTGCTATTTCAGGATCCTGGTTAGATGGTGTATGCAACTCATCAGATGAAATTGAATTTGCCAGCTTTATGAGGGATTATTCAGAGGTCACGCAGTAGCCTTTTCCTTAGGATGGTCAAGGATTTTCTTAATCCTTTTAAGAGGCAATGCCCTCATAAACCAGCAGGCATCCATGTGTAGAAACAAGTAATGGTTGTGGTACTATCAGATGGAGGTGATAATGGCAGGCGACGCCAACAGGGTGGATAAGGGGGTAACCAAGAATGCGGGAATCAAGGAAATAATAATGGGGGGAAGGGAGAAGCACAACTAGGTAGAGGGGTTGCTCAGAATGATGATAGAGCTTAGTGTTACGCCTTCCCGGGCAAACCAGAGGCGGAGGCTTATGACGCCCTAGTAGTAGGTACTATTCTTTTATGTGACTTGATGGACTTTTTCTTATTTGATCTTATTCATATGTATCTATTAGATTTGCCTTGGGACGTAAGTTGATATGTGATAGTCTTGATACTCATATTCATATTCAACCCCGGTTGTGAGTCTATTTTAGAAACTCCTGTGTAGCGTGATTGCTTTATGATGTTTGTGAATTGTCAGACTTGGGTAGATCTAGTAATTTTTTATATGCTAGACTTTAATGTGATCTTGGGTATGACTTGGTTCTCATGTTATTATGCAATACTAAATTGGAACGCTAAGATAGTAACTCTCGAAATCACGGATAAAGATAAATTAGAGTAGTAAAGTGTGTACAGGCCAAAGACAAAAAAAGATCATATCTTTTATTTGTGTTAGAAGGCTAGTGAGAAAGGGCTATTTGTCATACTTGGCTCACCTTAGAGATATTAGTGCAGAGTCCCCTTCTTTTGAGTCAATCCACTAGTTTAAGAATTTCTGGAGGTATTTCCTATGAAATTGCCTAGAATACCTTCAGATAGAGATATTAATTTCTGTATAGATTTTGAGTCGGGCACTCACCCAATCTCTATCTTTCCTTATCACATGGCTCCGATAGAGTTGAGGGAACTCCAGACTCAACTTCAGGAACTCTTAGATAAGGGATTCATTCATCCTTGTGCTTCACCTTGGGGTGCTCCGATCTTGTTTGTGAATAAAAAGGAAGGTAGCATGAGAATGTGCATAGACTATTGACAGTTAAACAAGGTTATTATCTAGAATATATATCCTTTACCCCGCATCGATGATATTTTTGACCTTGTAGGGTGTTTCAGTGTTCCTAAAGGTTAAATTGAGGTCAAGTTACCATCATTTATATCAGACCTGAGGTCATACCTAAGATAGCCTTCAAGAATCGATATAGGCATTATGAGGTCTTGATAATATCATTTGGATTGACTATTGTGCCAACAACTTTTATAAGTTTGATGAGTGGTATCTTCAAGTCGTTTTCAGATTCATTTGTGATCGTGTTTGTAGATGATATTATGATCTACTCAAAGAGTAAGGAGGAGCATACATAACACCTTCACATTTGTTCTGGATATCCTAGGGAAACAAAAATTGTATGCTAAATTTTCAAAGTGCAAATTCTCGCTGACTTTGTTGGCCTTCTTGGGCATGTGGTTTTAGAAAAAGGGGTGATGGTGGATCTCCAAAAGATTAAGGTAGCTACGAATTGGGTCTAGCCTAGCTTTATGACTGAGGTTAGAAGCTTTATGGGTTTTCAAGCTACTACCGCGGGTTTGTCAAGAACCTTGCTTCCTTTGCTACGTGTCTAACTAGACTAACCCAGAGGGAGGTACCCTTTGTGTGGTCTGACCAGTGTGAGCAGAGCTTCCAAAAGCTCAAGATAATTTTGACAAAGGTTCATATCCTATCATTGATGGTGGAAGTACAGACTTTGTTGTGCTTTGTAATGATTCAACATTCTGTTTTGGGTGTTATGTTGATGTAGGACAGGAACATTATAACATATGCCTCAAGGAAATTGAAGACTCATGAGAGGAACTACGAAACCCATAATTAAGAGTTGAGAGTGCTATTGCTTGCACTTAAGATCTGGCAACATTATCTTTATGGGGTTATGTCTGAAGTGTTCACAAATCATCGTAGCTTACAACATGTGTTTACTTATAAAGATTTAAACCAGAGGTAAAGAAGGTGGATGGAGTTGATACAGGATTACGATGTGAGCATCTAGTACTATCCGAGCAAGGCTAATGTGGTGGCAGATGCATTGTGTTGGAAGATAGTTAGCATGGGCAATTTGGTTGGCTTGGGGGTATCTAAGCGACCCTTAGCTAGAGTGATTTAGACTCTAGCATTTAAGTTCATGCAATTGGAGATTTCAGAAAAGGGTGGGGTGTTTGCCAATATTAGGGTTAGCCCCACATTTATAGAGTAAATCAAAGATAAATAGTCATAGGATGAGAATTTTAACAAGGTCAAGAACAAGGTGGTGTCAAGAGAGACTCCAGATGCCACACTTAATATAGGAGGGGTACTCAGTTTTAGAGGGCGGATTTGTGTCCCTCGTGTTGATGACTTAATTCAGAAGGTGTTGACAGAGTCTTATGGGTCACGGTATTAGATTCATCCAGGTCTAACCAAAACGTATTGGGACTTGATAAACTTTATTGGTGCCCATGGATGAAGAGGGACATAGAGAAATATGTTTCTAAGAGTAACAATTATCAACAAGTAAAGTACAAGCACCAAAGGCCTGCAAGATTGCTTCAAAGAATGCCCATTCTTTAGTGGAAGTGGAAAAAGATAGCCATGGACTTCGTGGTGTGACTCCCTAAGACCTTGTGGAAATATGACTCAATCTGAGTCATTGTTGATAGGTTGAATAAATCAACCCATTTCATTCTAGTCAAAGTGGATTACAACTCCCAACAGTTGGGTAAGATTTATGTCAAGGAGATAGTGAGGTTGCAGGGGATGACCCTTTCTATCATTTCAGACAAAGGCACTCAGTTTATTTCTAAGTTCTAGGGAAAGATACGAGAAGAGTTAGGCACTCAACTCATTTTCAGCATGCAACTTTCAATCATCATACAAATAGTCAGTCCGAGAAGACGATTAAGGTGCTAGAAAACATGTTGAGGGATTGTGTGATTAACTTTGGAGTCCATTGTTATCAGTTCTTACTGTTGTTTGAGTTCTCATACAACAACAGTTATTACTCTAGTATAGACATGGCCCTGTTCGAGGATCTTTATGGGAGGGGATGTAGATTGCCCAAAGGGTGGTTCGAGGCTGGTGTTGTAAAGCCTTTGGGTGTTGACTTTGTAAAAGTGGCTCAAGAAAAGGTAATTAATATCCAAACTGAGCTGTTGGCAGCCCCGAGCAGATAAAAAAAGTATGTGAATCGTAAGGTAAAATACATGGCATTATAGGTTGGTGATCAATTTTTATTGAAGGTGTCTCTAATGAAAGGGGTGATGAGGTTTGCCCTAAGAGGTAAGCTTTGCTCTCATTATATTGGTTCATTTGAATTTCTTGACAGTATAGGGCTAGTGGCTTACACATTAGCTTGACCACCTAGTTTGACTGTGGTCCATCTAGTGTTCCATATATCAATGCTAAATAGGTACAACAGTGATAGGGGTTACATTAACAAGTGGGATTCGATCATACTAGATAAGGATATTTAGTACGAAAAGGAGCTAATTGAAATTCTCGATTGGGATGTTCTAAAATTAAGGACAAAGGAAACCAGATCAGTGAAAGTTTAATGAAAGCATCATCTAGGTTAGGAAGCCACTTGGGGAACCGAGAAGGTTAAACATGACAATTACCCTCATTTGTTTGAGGATTTAGGTGCTACCTTCTTTTTTACTTAGCCCAGATTTTTCTTGTTTGATTGATCATGGAAGAGTGATGGACAAAATTGGTATCTATTGTAAAGACCTTTTTGGTCATTGTGGTTAAGCCAATGGTGAACGAATTTGTGTAAGAAACCTTTGGGAATAGCAAGTTAAAAATTTTAGACTCGGCCAATCTCTAACGAAATCGATCAAGGTAAGGTCTAGGGACATCCGGGAAATGATTGGGTAAAATGTCGAAGCTTGGGTTGGTTTTTCTATTAACCAAGACATTAAGGAGTCCATAGGGCTTTTAAGAAGGGAATTTGGGTTAGTTGAACTCCTGATATCAAACTTGGCGTAAGAGGGTTAGTTTGGAAAATCAAGGTTCAAAGGTGTGTTGCAAAATGGGAACTTTTGGAGAGATTTCAGAGTTTCTATCACATGAAAGTTGCTATAGCTGGAGGCACGCTTCTATTGAGGGGATTAATTCTTGTCATAGAGGGTCATCCTGCTACAGTGGTGCCGTTATAGTAGGCTGGGGCTGCTAAGCGGGGTCAGTGGTAATTTATGCTGAAAAGTCCCCAAAATCGTTCATTATTTTGCAAGTAAATTTTAGGAAAAGAAAAGGCGACCTAGGGAGATTTTCGCCAACTTTCCATCAATTTTATCCATAAAGGTAAGGAATTCACTCGCCTACCCTGGTATTTGATTATGAGGCCTTAGAATCCTTGGTGTGTGACGTTAGGAGAGGTTTTGACTTGAGTTAATTGTGGAAAAACCATGGTTTGGGTGGAATAATCATGAAAAATTGCATGGGCTTAGGATTAAGTTATAATCTGAGTACAAATAGGTCATGATGAGTTAATTTTGTTATATATTGTTATTTGTAGACCTAGAACAAGTCAAGATTCATCACAAGGGGAAGGCTATGGTTCAATAGAGCTTGCAAGGCTTGATTATGAGATAGGTGATGGTTGTTGTTTTCAAATTTATGTCATGTATGCATGGTAATTGTCTCTATAGTAAAACCTATATAATGCATGTTAGGGAAAACATAAAGGTTGAATGTGAAATGATGAATTGTTGATAGTGTCATGCAATGAATGTGCTTTGTTTACTTGTATTTACAAGTGTCATTGTGATTGTAATTATGATTCAGTTTGTATGACTATCGTTTGGTTCAGGTACCACACTTGATACAAGATATCACTTGGTTTCTTGGGTACCACACCAGATACATATTATCGGTTGGCTCGGGTACCATGCCTAGTATAAAATATCTATCGGCCACAATTATTATGAGATACTATTAGTTAGCTCTGGTACCGAGGCTGTTACAAAATTAATTGGTTGGATCAAGTACCATGCTTGGTAAAGGATACTATTTGTTGGCTCAGGTACAATGCCTTGCACGGGATACTATTGGTTAGCTTGTGTACCACGCCTGGCACATGTTTGACTGTTCGTTTGTAAATTGGTTCCTCGAGTGAACTGGGATTGTTTGTGATCATGTGGGACATGCTTCATGTAAATGTTAATTCGGGATTGGTGACTGGAAGTCTTGTTGTATTCTTGACTTAGTTGTTGTATATGTTGTCTGGTCTTTACTATATTTTCATTATACATTTAGATTCATATATTTGGAGATGGACGATGATCCTAACGATACATTGTGGTTTGTGTACTGATACTATACTTACTCTTTTCTTGTTGAGTACAAGGCATATTCAGCCTACTCCTTTGCGACCTTAACTGTGATTCTAGCACTAAACGAATCAAAGGGTAGGCTACTTCTTCAAGGCTGTCGAGGATTCCTCTTTATTTCTTAGTCCATTTGTTCGGACTCAAACTATTAAAACATTTTTCTTGTTTTTGGAGTTGTATCCCCTTATTATAGACTATGTATAGTTTTTGTTTATGTCTTTTAGGTTCTAGGGGTGTTTCCGCAAATATTAAAGGACAATGGTTTTTATTTGTGAAACTCATTTTAAATTTTTTGAATTACTTCTTTTTTTTGTTTAGTTTATGACATGTTAGTATAAACTTGATTCTCCCACTTGGGGTTTCGTGTGGGTGCCTCTCACAGTGAGTTGAGTCGTCACAAAGTTGATATCGAAGCCTTAGGTTCATTGATCTCATCAAACTAAAACACGTCTAGTAGAGTCTTGTGGAACAATAATGAGATATCTGTACTTTTCTTCAAGAGGCTACAAGACTTTAGGAAAGTTCTCTTATTTTATGCCTTTGTGTTATAACATGAGTCCAATTGATATCTGGCTATCCAAATTAGTATCTAACTTCTTTCACTCTTATGTCCAGGGATGGTTGATACTAGATGCAATGGAGTTAGGGTAGCAATTCCAGTGGTGGAACCGGCAGTGCAAGGGTGAGGTACAGGAACTTGTAATGGAAGGGGCATGGCAGAGAGAGAGCGACACACGCCGGGGGTGGAGCTTAGGAAGTAGCTGGGATGAGGTCGACAACCCCACCCCTACCCCAGATTCTTGTTATAGAAGAGGTTGAGGTGGAAATTAAATATGATTTGGGGCTAGAAATGGAAACACATGTTGGGGGTACATGTATTCCTCTTATGTCTTCTGATTTTGTTCAGTAGGTGTTTGCATTTCTTAGTGTATTGGCTGGTACAGGAGCCACTCTCGTTGTGTCAGCTACTTAGGCTCTAAGTATTCATCATATTGCTAGTACGTCCCCTTGGATGAATTAAGCTTCGAGTACTGATGTGTTTTTCCATACATTACTAAGCCCTGTGATGATTGGAACAGAACATGAAATGTTGACTAAGTTTCTAAAATTCAAGCCTCCAGTTTTCCACAGTACACCGAATGAGGATATGTTTGAGTTCATTTGTACTTCTATGAAAGGTTGCATAAGCTAGCCATTGTGCAGTAGAATGGTCTTGAGTTTGATACCTTCTAGTTAGGGCGCAACCAAGTAGTGGTGGAGGGCTTATATGGAGTGTCGTTCACAATTTCTACCTCAGTTTACTTGGACCTAGTTACATGCTCTGTTTCTAGAGAAGTATGTACCCCATACTCCGAGAACGTAAGAAGGCTGAATTTCTCACTCTTGAGAAGGGTATCATGTATCAAGTAACATATGAGGCTAAATTACATGCTTTGTCTCGCTACGCTACTCATCTTGTGGGAACTGAGGAGAAGAGGATTCACCTTTGTATGAAGGGACTGAACACTGATTTGCATATCTTATCTTTGCATATGACTTCTGCAGGGAAAATCTTCAATAAGGTGACTGAATATGTGGAGAAATTGAACGAGTCATGACTTCTGCATGGAAGAGCTTCAATGAGGTGAATGAATATGTGAAGAAATTGGCTAATCAACTAGTCCGAGGACAATTGATGAGGCAACCACTAATAGTGGGTAGTTTCCGGATGGTGTCAAGTTTGAGGCATCATACAATGAATAAGTAAAATATTTGGTAAACCAAATAACGGGTTCTCACCCAAATTATCATTAACAAGGTGGGAACTAATGAGTGGTAGATTTGCACTCATTTAAGGTCCATTTAGCTCAATAATTTGTGTCCTTAATGCCTAAATTTGTCCTTTTCTAATCAGTTGGTGATGATTTGCAACAATGAAGGCATGGACTAAAGCTTGAAAGAATGGCCAAGAATGCAAAAAAAGTGCAAAATGAACATTGTTGATCGCCTAGCATGAAGGGCGGATCACCAACTAAGCTAGACTTCACCCAATCTGACAGTGCATAACACTTTTGTTTACCAAATAAGGTCGTCAAACTCCAGTAGAAAAGGCGATATGCCGAATGACAAAAGTGGATCTGAAGCACATCGACCAAAGTGACAGTGTGCAAGGCAAAGATTTAATGCTCGAACGGCAAATTAAGGTGGTACTCAGTGATTCACTGACTGAGAAAGGCTGAGTGAATTGAGTTTGCCAACTTAGGTTCAAACACCTAAATCCTAGAGCATCACAAAGGTGAGCTGGGGAACGAAGAGAGATTCACCAAGTGAATTAGGTGAGCCCGACTAATGTCACCAATTTGGTTACGAAGTGGATTTTTGGGCCAAATTTTGAGAAAACATAAATAGCCCAAATGATAGAGTTTTAATAGAGTTCGATTAGAGAGTTGAACAGCTAGCTTGAGAAGAAACTTTTGATAGACAACACTTTACTTTTTAGAACATTTTTTCTAGTCTTCTTGGGGTTTTACAATTTGAATCTTGAATTCAATAAATTGAAGTGAAATCCAAAGTATTTACTTTTAATTGCTTGAGTTCAAGTTACCCATGGTTGCTTTCATGGAAGGTAAACTTTCTTTACCTTTTTATAATCGGTGGCTAAAACCCCAAGATCTAGGGGTGCTCTAATGGGGTAGGGTGTCAATTTAATGTAGTGGGCATTGTGTTATGCTCTATTTTGTTATTATTCATACATGAATTTGGTCCAATTATCATGGGGTTAACTTAAGGGTTAAGGTTGAAAACTTAATTCCTACTTTCGATCTCTGGTTGATGCTCGAAAGAGATTAATTAGAGTGGGTAATTAGTTCAATCTAGCAATTTAGGTTTGATATCATTGACTTTCTCGAAAGAGCGGTTATGGGTCAGATCTATTTGGCCTATTCTTGAAAGAAGAAATAAAGTAAGGTATTGGGTTGTTAAGAATTGATATTAGATAAGACCGAAAGGAGATTCTAGGCGTAGATGCGTTGAGATCGAAAGATGATTAACGTCATTCAAGATGACTAATTTTGGATCTAGGTTCGAAGTTTGACCATCTTCGAGGGTGGAAAGAATATCTCCAAGAAAGCATCATTCAACTCCTCCCACAAAGTGATCTAATCATTTGGCGATTTCGTCAACCATCTTGTAATTTCACCCATTAAAGAGAACGGGAATAACCTCAACCTCACGGAATCTTGAGAGATGTTCTTGAACACAAATGGTCCACATACCTCAACAAAATTCCTAAGATGTTCTTGGGGATCCCCATGAGCTAGACCCCCAAATGTTCCTTTTAGTTGGAGAAATCGTAGTATTGGTCCGGTTACATGAAACACAGTCCTCCCGGCTATGGCAGGTATCCGGATGGCTCCCATCATTTGAACAATATTCACATGCACATCATTCAAATCACTCATTTTGTCATTTTGACCATAGTGACTATCATTTTCACTACCATGGTCACTCATAGTATTAGACCTTCAAATCAGTCAACAACAACATAAAATAACAATCTACTACAACTAAACAAGTTTACAAACTAATTTCTCAAATAGAATTCTCAACCACCACTCCCTGACAACGGTACAATTTTTTATAATACTCAAATGTCCTCTTTAAAACCAATTAAAAGAGACAGCGGTCGTATTAAATAAAAATACCCAACGAAGAGTCGAGGTCGAATCCCACAGGGAATGGTATATCATAGAGATTTTTTTCAAGAAAAGTGGATTGTAAAATCATTCATTTGTAGTACTAAAATAATTGGGTGGATGATTCTGCCGATTCATAAAAGGATTTGGTTATCAATTGTCATAATTAAACTGAAATTACAGGAAATTGAAGAAGTAAAAAACAATCTAGGGGTGCGGGGATTGGATATCCATGTCACATAGGGGTATTTGTACTTCTCTATAGTGATGAACATTCATGAATAGGCTAGGTCATCTTCAATGACACTATCTTCTTTCGATCTCATAGCATCCTTGCATAGATCTCCTTTTGATCTCATCTATATGCCAATCTAAACGATCCAATACCTTACTATATTCTCTCTTTCGATGCATAAATAGGGTAAATAGATCGGACCCATAACATCTATTTTCAAGCAAGTTACAGGCATCCAACCTAAATTGCTAATATCGGACTAACTATCCACTCCAATCAATCTCTTTCGAGCATTGACCGGATATTGTAAGTAGGAATTAAGTTTGCAACCTTAACCCATAAATTAACCCCATGCTAATTAGCCCAAATTCATGTATGAACAACAACAAAACAGATCATAACACAATACCCACTACATTAAATATCTCAACCCCATAATTGCACCTATAGATCTTGTGATTTTAGCCACTCATCACAAAAATTAAAGAAATTATACCTTACATGAAAGAAGCTATGGGTAACATGAAATTAAGGAATTTCAAACAAATCCACATTGGATTAAACTTCAATTTGTCAAATTCAATAGGAAAGTTGGAAAACCCAAAAATTAGTAAGTGATCTTCACAAGGTGAAGTGTTTCTCTCAAAAATACAATTTCTCACTCTGAACGCAACTCCTTCTTTCTCTCTCCTTTGGAAAATTTATAGTTTCTCAAAATTTGGCTCAAAAACTCAACATGCTACTTTTTGGGCGACGTTAGTCGGGCTCGCCGAGCTCACTTGGTGAATCGCTAATCGTGCTTCAGCTCGTCTTCTCTTGCTCTAGGCTCCAAGTGTTTGAACCTCAGTTAGCGAGCTCGTCTGAGTCTACTCGAATTGTTGAGTACCACCTTAGTTTGCCTTTCGAGCCTTCAATTTTCCTCCTTGCGGTGTCACTTTCAGTGATGGTCAGTAAGGTCGCCTTTCCCATTCGGCGAAACACCTTTTCTTTTGGAGTTTGCCGACTTGTCTCAATAGACACAAGAGTTGTGCACTGTCACTTTGGGCGAGGTCATGCTCACTAGGCGATCCGCCTTTCTTGTTTGGCGATCATCAATGTATAGTTTGCACTTCTTTTTACATTTTTGGTCATTCTTTCAAACATTCATCTTTGCCCTATCCATTAGCCTTCATAGCTGCAAATCTTCAAAATATCATCAGGATAGGACAAAATTAGGCATTGAGTTTACTAATTATTGAGCTAAATATGCCTCAAATGAGTGCAAATATATCACTCATCATTATGAAATATCCAAAATAAAAATAAACTGACATAAAAGAATAGGAGAAACCTAAAAGGGTTGAGGATCATCCAATCAGCTACCTCAAAGGTCTTAGTGAAAAGCAATGTACAATAGTCAATTACCAACCTAAAGAACTAGGCTTGTGACCTACACAACAAGCGCAGATAATAAATAAGTTTGAGTATTATCTACCTGTACTTAGCAGAATCTTCGACTGGCCCAATTAGAAGAAATGACGAGGCCGTTCCTAACTGCATTACTCTGTTACTTATCAAAATTATTACTCAATTCACCACATAGACGTAGAATAGCAAATAATTCAACAAAAGTAGGTAAATATGATAGTCTAAATATCTCACAGTTCAATTAGATTATTCTAACAACTTCTTCTTCGTTTAGTATAGTGAAGATTAATAGCACATGCGGCATGTGTTGAATTATTATTTGTTTTGATTAGTTACATTTTAAATTCATAGGTCAATCTATAATCTAATATTCAAAATATTTATATACTTTTAGCTAAAATCTAAATATAACTTGCAAAGCATGTTGCGACATCTTTAATACACTTCTCTCTCATTCAGTCTTGCAAAATAAGAGGATTTTCATTCAATAAAATATATTTTCATAACATAAGGTTACAAAAAAATGAATTGCAGTGATCAATATAAAAAAAATACTATAATCCGTTTGATATTATACCACATAAAAATAAACTATTTTGAGTGCAAAAAAAAAAAATGAAAAAATAGATCATTTTCTATTCCTTTGATTTACTATCTGCCTTTTTATTTTATTTTATGAATTGTTAGATTTGTTTAGCCTTTTTAAAATAAGTTGTAGATTTTATTCTTTAGTAATGCGTATAACTTAATAGTTACAGATAATATTATGAATTTGTTTTAAAAAATTTAAACTAATTTTATATAAGTAATTAATATATTATTTATATTATTAATTAGATAAAGTTTAGAAGTTATAAACGCCACCATCATGCTATTATGAGTATAACAGGAAAATATATATGGAATTTCATGTAATACCTCGGACTTCGAAAGAACTAACTAGAAGTTCGTACAAGTTAACCATCAGTTTTTGGGTTAACTTCAAACGACCATATCTTTTAGCACAAAAATAATTAGGTGGCCCATGAGCTATTAAATCGAAGTTATTTGAGTCCTCTTTCCAATGCCACCGAGTTTGTTAAATTCTGAGCTCCGAGTAAAAAGTTATGATTGTTTGAGGGAAGCCTTTCTAGTTAAGGTTTTTCATCCGTTTAAAGAAAGAGTATTTTGGTCTTTTCCTTTTCCCACTAGGCCTAAAACATTTTTCTCACCCAAATAAGGGTCAAATCTTACTTAGACCACTTTTCCACGTTCCTAAATGCTTAGAGTTTGGGAGAAGAGTTTCAAGAGGAGAAAGGGCAGGGTTTCAAGCGTTCTTTCAAGAACTGAGAAATTCGTCCAAGAACATTGTTCTTTCCAGGTATGTAAGCTTCTCATAGTGTAGGAGTTGTTCTTCCTCACGCCACACCTATAATTCATCCATGAAATCATTTATTGAGATGATTCTTGAGTAGTTCTTGATTTTAACTTCATTCTGTAACACTGGAGGTTTTGGGTTTCTTGAGTGGAGGATCTTGAGTGTGAGTTGTGAATCTTGATAGGGTTTATGTGAAATTTAGATGAATTCAAGTTAAGTTTGTGAATCAAAACGAGTTTAGAAGAAATCACTCAATTCTAGATGAGTTAGGACCCGAAATTGAGAAGAAAAATTCGTTAGATTTCTAGGTATGGGGCTAGGGTGGCGCGCCACCATAGCACCAGGACTACTGGTCACTAGTTAGGAGGCTGGCGCGGTGCGCCACCAGTGCGCCCAAAACTTCTGCCAGGGTCGCCTGGTCCTTTTCTTTTCCATCCTTCATTCCGTGTATGTTCTTTCGAATCGTGTCTACTTTATCTTCTTAACACAAACTCTTAAAGTCTTCACTAATCCTTGAGAGATCCTACATGTCCTACACACATGTCTTAATTTACATTTAAAAAAAAGTATAGTTAAGAGGAAAGTTCAAGAGGTCCCTTTGAGTCATTTCGAGGATTCTTTTGCAAATGATTTTAGTTTTGAACTAATTCTTGAGGAAGTAAGTATGAGAATAAGAAGAGTTGTATTTCATCTTTCAAAAATAAGTATAAGGGAACTAAGTATTTCCAGGTGTAACACTTTTACATTTTAAAATAGAGAAGCGTCGATTTCTAAATGAGTTATGAGTTCAGAGATGTTTTCAGAGTACTACCTCTTTTAAGGAGATCTTTTGAGTAATTACCTCAAATTGAGAAAAAGTTGTATTTTATACATATGAGCATGAGTTTATATTATTAGGAGTAGTATTGAGCAACGATATGGGGATAAGTTCAGAATACTCACATTCCTCATAAACCATGTAGCCAACATGGGTAAAGGGTTGTACTCTTTAGACGATTCCTTGTTTGCTTTAAATCATAGCTTAATGGGTCCACTTAGTTGAGGTGTTCTATATCCCGGCAAGATATAGGATAGTTCTAGCAGCATGGCCGAGACGTTGTATCATCACGTAGCTCATAGTGATGGTTGTCGACTTGAGAATCTCCCGATTAAGAGTAAAGAGTATCTTATTGTATTTTTATACATCATTGAGTTATATCCCTGATTTATAATGTTTTAAATATTGCATCTATCATTGTTGCTTTTGTATTGGAGTTGAGTTGAGGTGAGTATGACTTCTAGCCTTATTATTTCAGTTATATATGCTTTAAGTTTTCCCCTTACATGCTCGTACATTCAATGTACTGACGTCATTCGACCTGCATATTTTTATGATGCAGATACATGTGTTCAGGGTCATCAACAGGCGCTTCGTTGATACCATTTTTTCACTCCACCTAGCTTTGGTGAGCCTCATTGCTTTCCAGAGGGATTCACAATTATTTCTTGTTTTGTTTTAAGGTGTTTGGGGTCCTGTACCAACATCTATCTTAGTATTTAGAGGCTTCATAGATAGTTAGAAGTTGAGGAGTCTCTCACTATTTCCCTTGTAGATGTTTTGAGAATTGAGTTGATCACTTATGTTTATTTCAGTATTTCCAGACATTCATCGAGTTAAGTTGTTGTTGAGACATTATAAGTTAATGTTGGTAATTGGAGTCCCCATTTTACTTGAGTAAGTCTTCCGCTAATTAGTCAGTCAGGACAAGGGTTCGCTTGAGAACCATTTTGAGAATTGAGTTGATCACTTATGTTTATTTCAGTATTTCCAGACATCCATCGAGTTAAGTTGTTGTTGAGACATTATAAGTTAATGTTGGTAATTGGAGTCCCCATTTTACTTGAGTAAGTCTTCCGCTAATTAGTCAGTCAGGACAAGGGTTCGCTTGAGAACCATTTTGAGAATTGAGTTGATCACTTATGTTTATTTCAGTATTTCCAGACATCCATCGAGTTAAGTTGTTGTTGAGACATTATAAGTTAATGTTGGTAATTGGAGTCCCCATTTTACTTGAGTAAGTCTTCCGCTAATTAGTCAGTCAGGACAAGGGTTCGCTTGAGAACCATTTTGAGAATTGAGTTGATCACTTATGTTTATTTCAGTATTTCCAGACATCCATCGAGTTAAGTTGTTGTTGAGACATTATAAGTTAATGTTGGTAATTGGAGTCCCCATTTTACTTGAGTAAGTCTTCCGCTAATTAGTCAGTCAGGACAAGGGTTCGCTTGAG
>JAJONR010001746.1:0-111340 GCA_029582245.1 Solanum etuberosum
ACGTACTACTTGTTTTGTTTTTTGTTTATATTCTCAAAAGGCACCAATCGTTTAACTTCATATAGCAGTATTATTATTTATAAAACTAAGAACTAGTTCTAGTTAATAAGAGGTTAGACATTTGTTTGGGTTGCCCTTTTTATTCTTATATGTTTTTGAATCTGTCCCAAGAACGTCTCAATAAAATTAGTAGCCTAATACTGATGAGTCTTGGATTTCGAATCATTTAGGGATTATTATTCATAATATTTGTGTCCTCGATGCCTATTTTGTGCTCTAAACTGATGTTTAAATGCTAATTTACAGCTATGAAGGCAAAAGAGCAAGGAAGGACATTACAGGGCAAAAAGGAGCGGAAAAACTGAAAAAGCTGAAGATAAGGAAAGATGAAGATCGCCACGCTGAGTGGTACTCCAGCTCGCCAAAAGTTAAAGCATGCCAGCCCAGGGGAAAAGTCAACTCGGCGATGGAAATGGACCTTCGGCGAACAGCCGAATGGATCGGAGACAAGGATTTTGATCGCCTAAATGGTGAAGAGGCAGGTCAAGACGGCGATGGAGAAGGACACTTGGCGCATCGCCGACCTGGTCGGCGATGCTCGACTAACTCCGCTGATTGGTCCAAAAGCAGGAAATCTGGAAGAGTATAGATGCAAATTTTTAAATGATGCAAAAGAGTTTCAAAATTTTTAGCGAATGTTCTGAGTGTTTGAGAGTTCTAACCTTGAATTTGTGATCCCCAACACTAATTTTAGAGTTTTTAAGTAGAATTTAAATTGGGTTTTGATTTTAAGTTAATTTGAAGCATTGTGAAGACTTGAATCTTGTTACCCAGCTGATGGAGAACATAGTTGGTAATATTTTTCTTCTTTTTATAATATGTGGCTAAAACCCCCCATTCTTGGGGATGTGATTAAGTGATTAATTATCTCAATTAGCGTATGCGTGTTAGTAATTAATGATTTAATTGCTGTTTTGAAGTGGGTTCGATTGGTAACTGAGTTTTAATTCATGAATTGTTGTTGCAAATGCAGTTCTAGTCTAGTATTCTATGCTTGCTTGAGAAAGAGGTTTTAGAGTTAAGGTCATTAATTGATGATTGTAGTGATTGGGTTGCTGTGGGTTCAACTCGAGAGAGTGAATCTTAAATCCAATCCTACCAACCTAGCTCGAGAGAGTAGATTAATTGAGGTTTTGGATTGTTCATAATTGTTATGCTTGTCAAGGTTTGAGAGAACTCGCTTGAATCGTAATAGTTGATCGAGAGATGGCTATTGCATCTAATGTCTAGCCTACCCACTAAGATTCATCGACTTTTGGTAATTAGTAATCACCCGTATAGAGAATTTGGCAATTAATCAATCACATCCTCAAGGATCCCTTTCTACTTGATTACTCCCCTGTTTTCGTAGTTGTTAGTTGACAAATCTAATCCCCCCATTTGACACTAGTTGTCAACCCCTTCAATTTACTTTAATGATTTCGATAATTTCTATTTCTACAACCGATTAGAACATGTCTTTCACTTCGTAATTGAATTATTTACCCTATCACTCCCTGTGGGATCGATCCCAACTCTTCTTTGGGTTTATACTAGATTGCGATCGCCTACACTTAGAATTGGATGAAGTGTAGTTGAGCGGTATCAAAAATGGCGCCGCTGCCAGGGAGTGGTGTTTAGAATTCTTTTGGTGAAGTTAGCTGTGATCTAATCTTGCTAGTAGTTAAATCGACTTACTTTGTTTTGTGTTTGCTGTTGGCTGTTCCTGAACACGTGGCGAAATGAGTGTGAACGGAAGCAACGCCATCCAACTTGGACATCAAGATGACATCGGAAATTGAATGATGTCAATGAAGCTCAATTGGATGGTGTAGGTGCTATTCGTTTACCACCGGTCGTGGGAAATGTTGTATTCCATGTGACTAGCACGATGTTGCCACTATTGCAAATGAAAGGATTATTCGGAGGGATAGCTCATGAGGATCCCCATGACCATATCCGTAAATTTGTGGACATCTGTGGTCCATTTTCGTTCAAGAACATCTAACAAGAATCAGTCCGGCTCCGGTTGTTTCCCTTTTCTTTGACGGGGAAGTGACCAAGTGGTTAGGTGATCTACCAAGGGATTCGATTACATCTTGGGAAGAGCTTACCGAAGTGTTCTACAGAAGATTTTTCCCTCCTTCAAAGATGATGGCATTGAGAAATAATATCCAGGGCTTCAAGCGTTTGGATGGTGAACCAATCCATGAAACATGGCTGAGGTTTCAGAAGTTGTTACTCCAATGTCCAACTCACGGACTCCCGAACAACGTGTTGTTACAACATTCTACCAGAGTCTAGATTCGGTGAATAAAGATGTGGCTGACCAGCTTGTCCAAGGAGGTATTATGCAACAACTTTTTGAAATAACGTCGACTCTCCTGGATGGAATGACAAAAATAAACCGTGCTTGCTATACTACGGAGGATCAAGTATCTCCTTTGACTTTCAGGATGACAAAGGAACAAATAGAAAAGGACCAACAGCGGGATGAAAACATGGCTAAAATGATGACCCAAATGGATCTTTTGTCAAAACATGTCATGGGTAGTGGTTCTAAGGCCGTGAACGCAGTTGGAATTAGCGGAGTAAATCCCAATGATGCGCACTTTGAAGCTTTGTACAATGAAGAAGTACACTTTTTAGCAAATTAGGGAGAAGGTTTCCGTCAAAATTATCCTAGGCCAACTGGGAACCAAGTTTGGAATAGAGAGTGTGATGAAGGTTGAAAGGACCGTGATAGGGAGTGACGTGACCGTGGTATAAACTGGAGGGAGCGAGATGGTGACAAAGAGAGATATGTACCTCCCCATGAGTGTCAAAATCCAAAAGAGCAAACGGCTGACCCAAAAAATTTTCGTACTGAAGATATGCTTGCACGCATTCTCAATAAAATGGAAAGGTCAGAAAAAGTGCTCAAAGAAATGAAAGAGGACGTCTCAACTCTAAACCAGACGGTAACTTCTCACTCGGTGTCCATTAAACAGCTGGAAACGCAGATGGGATAAATATCATCTCATTTAAACCCGAGGCAAAAAAGGGGTCCACCAAGTGATACCTTGGTTAACTCAAAGAATGAACCTTAAAAGTGTATCCTCGTCATGCCACGACGTTAAATAAGATGCTTCTTGGGAGGCAACCCAAGTTTTTTGCTTTTGTTAGTGTTGTTTGAATAACGGGTGTTGAATGTGCAGGTTGAATATTTGAAATTTTGGGAAAAGGGGCAATTAGGCGAGCCCAGGTACCGGTCGGCGACTCACCGAACAGGTCGACGAGCCCGACCTGGATCATCGTTTGAACCAACTAGTTGGCTAGAGGTTCTGTAAAACTTGGCGGACAAAAGAGCCATTCGATGCATCACCGAATGGGGTGAAATAAGTGACCATCGCTTACTAGCGCGCGAAATGAAGAGTCATGAAGGGTTGAACCGCTTTTAAATTAAAAAATCTCCCTCATTTCATATTTTCCGACTTCTACACTTTCACAACCGCACTTTAGATTTTGTTACATATTTTTCTTGCAATATTGTATGGGATCAATTGATCGGGGAGAGAATTTGGTGCATTTTTCTTCAATTCATTTGCCTAGCACTCACCTACTCGATTTTGAGGTTGGTTATCTTAATTCTGTCTTTAAATATTAGTGATTTCAATTGCATGATCGTTGTCCTGTTGATTTATGTGCGTAGTAATGATTATTTGAATGTTTGTTGGTAATGTGTGCCTTTGTCGTGTTTTGTCTCATAATTTTAGCCTTTAAATTGTGAAATACCCTGTGTTTGCATGATAAAATTGTGGGTGTGCGTTGATTATTTGTCAAGTTTACTATGGGTGAAGTCTGAGTAACCCCAATTGCACCGATTGACTGATTTTACCCAATGATAGAGCGGGTGACGTCATTCTTAAGGGCAAAAGTCGTCGATTGGTAAATTTTGGACAAATCGGGGGAAGTTTGAGTAACCCGAGGTCATTAATGTATTGGGTCTGGGCTTAATTGCATAGAATAGGTGTTTAATGTTTTTCCCGTGGGCTACGGGTTAGAAATTGAAGGTCGGGGTTAAATTCTGGCACATTAGACTGTTCGGCAAGCTGAGTCGAGCTCACCAAACGGTTCGGCGGTTCGCCTAATGAACCCTGGATCGCCCTTTTTATCCTTCAAATTATGGAAATCATGATGTAACATTCGGTGATACGCCTAAGCTCGCCGAGTCCACTCGACGACTCACCGAATGTCCTGTTAGATCACCCTTCTGCGCCCCTATTATTAGAAAATGTTTTGTAACATTCGGCGAGCTACTTTTAATTCGCCGAATGGTATCGGATCCACAAAAAGACCCTGGACATCGTCGACTTGTGCTAATTTCTGAGCAATTTTATTCTGGAACATTTGGCGAGCCCGACTTGGCTCGCCAAATGGGTTTGGCGACTTGCCGAACTACTCGGCGAGCTTTCCTGCACATTTTTACAACTTTGAAATTTTTCAAATTAAGTCTAACGTATTTTGTTTTGTTTGTAGGAATGGCTAGACCCAAGGTACCGGGAAGGAATAAACCACCCCGAAAGCATGCACGGGGCATTGTTATCAATGAGGGTGTTGCACCTCCCATAATGCACAGGAAAAACTTCCTCCAAAAGGGGGAAAAGGCAAGGGAAAGGTGCCCGTGGTGTCAACGCCTGCGGTTTAGGAGCTCCGACAGTGAAGGCATCTATGCCACCCACCTCACTACTTCTGAAAGTGAGGGCAACTCGGTTGATAGATCACCGACCTCTGTGTCTGAAGCGTAGGATGATTAGACTCTCAAGACTAGGAGAGCGGAGCTACGCTCCAAATCTCTACATGATCCAGCCAGGATCCCAGTGCCACCTACTCCTCCACCTCCAGCTCCGATTGTTTAGCAGGTTCCTCCGGTGCCACCAGTTCAGGCACCCCCACCCCGGTCATTGAATAGATTGAAGGCCGAGGGTTTGAGGACTATATTAGAGGAAAAGCATTTATCTACTGACAGAGTAGTAGACTGGTACCTGAAGGTGTGGAACACTATCAAGTTCCATAAGTTTGAGATCTTCACCATGCCCCGAGGCTCCTATATTCCTACTTGGGTTCAGGAATTTTATGCTGAATATGGGAAGCTGGTACCTAAAGGGAAGAAGAAGGCTAGTTCATTCAACCCGGTAGATTATGTGGTAGTGCGGGGCCAAAAAATCAAATGCAGTAGCACTGATATCAATGAGGTGCTTGGTTGTACGATGAATGTAATCCATTACTCCATGGATAAAATACAGAAGAAGACCCTCGATGACTTGAAGGGTTAGTTAGCACCACAGATTTCTGATGTCACACCGCGGTGGATTGAGGCAGGTGTCCCTATAGAGAAGAAGGACCTGAACGTGGCTGACAGATATTGGTTCGGGTTCATCAGCACCACATTGATGCCATCACAGAATGAGTCGATACTCCGGTATCTGAAGGCTGCTTGTTTGGCCTGTATCCTAGACCGGGAGAGACTTAATCTAGGTCTGATCATCAAGCAAGAGATGGACATGAGGGCCAAGCAGAGCCAAACCTCTCTCCCATTCCCAGTCCTGATTACAAAGTTTTGCAGGCATGCCCGTATTCCTTTGATTGCTAAGACAGATGTGGAAGTGACTCCCACTTCCTCTATTGACATCCGGAGGATAGAGGCCGAGTATATAAGGGATGAGGCTTATAGGAGGAGAGCTGCACAGGCGGATACTTCTCTGGTCGTTGATGTGAAGATGTTGCCGACAGAGGCAATCATTCCTACTCAGGCTAGTGAGCCTACAGGTACCCCTGGAACTTCTACTTCTGTCCCTTCTGGTTCTACTACTGCTCCTCCCCTACTGCTGATACTGCTTCCCGACCCCCGATTAACCAGGCTATGTTATACAAGATGGGCCACCTTGCCCAGTCTGCTGATGTTCGTGCCTCCCGGGTGGAGGATGTTGTCCCCGGGCTGATTGAGAGGGCGATTGTTGCTGCCTTAGCCCCGATCAGGGCTCAGTTAACAGAGCACATAGAGATGATAAATGCCCATGGATTGGCACTAGATGCCCTCACTGTGAGAGTGGAGGCTTGTGAGTAGGGATGAGGTGTTTCTTAGGATGTGACAGCCTTGAAGGCCAATATTATTGGGCTGCGACGCGATGTGGATGAGCTGAAATCCACTAATCTCTCGATGTTCTTTGGCACTGTGGAACTCCCTGAGGTTCCGAGCACTGATCTCCCGACTAGTTATGAGATTCCTCCGACGACTGGAGATGTTGCTAGAGATGATGCAGATGCTGAGTCCGAGGCCGAGACCGATGAGGAGGAGCTGGGTGTTCGTGATGCAGCTGTATATGATGACTTAGAGGACGTCGAGGGGGCTATGGTACAAACAGTTGTGGAGGCATCTATGAGGGACACATCTTTGGTGGGCTTCAGTGGAGCGAAAGATGATGTTGATCCGGGCACTGATGCCCAGACTGAGGGATTCACCGACATGCAGAGTTCACCCAGGATTAGCCTGGCAGGAGGATTTTTTTACTCTTTTTCTGTTATTGTTTAGACTTTTATTTCTTGGCATTTGAGGAAAATCGCTAGTTTAGTTTGGCGGGGTGAGGTATTTCCATACCACCTCTTTTGATATTTTTTTTCTGGATATTATGTATTTTGTGTGATTGTTTTTGTGAATGCAGGATTTTTTCGATATATATTGATTTGTGATCCATTGGTTTTAATGTGTATGTTGGTTTTGACCCGAATTAAAAATTGCCACCTCTTGATGTTTGTGAATGTGACCATTCTCTTGCAATTCTGAATATCGGTTGTGATCAATACCGATAACTTGAATAGTTCTCTCAATTAAACAATATGCGTGTACGTCTCTAATGAGGCAAATTGAGTTGCATAAGTCATATGTGAACTCCTAGCATCTCATTGTGACTAGCCGGTTGTTGAGTTGATCTCTTGTGATGATCATTGCATGCAAGTTGAAAATTGTAGAGTCTTGTTTGATGATTTTGTTGAATGCCATGTGTGGTGAGATTTTCTTGAAATATGTTCTTGGTAATACCTAGAACTTTCCTCGTTAGTTCGATTGACTAATCTAAGCGAATGATAGAGATGATCTTAGGCACAATTTGTGAAGAGTGAACCAAAATTACTATCATACCTCTTTGTGACCACCTTATGAGAGTGTGAACCTAGCTTGGCACCATTTGAGCCTACTTTTTTTCTTTGGATGAAACATGAACAACTTTGACCTCTTTGTCCCATCACCTATAACCTTCATGAAGCATTTGTTCGTTTGAATAGAAAATTTAGGCCAAAAGCCTAAGTTGAGGGTGTGGTGAAAAAGAAGGAAAGCCAAGAAGTTTGAAAAATTTTCCGTTGAAGAATCTTGTTGAAAAAGATGGAACCCCTCCATATAAAAAAATGAGAAAAGTGAAAGAAGAAAAAGATCAAAAAAGAAAAAAAATGTTGAAATTAAGTGTGTGAAATGAACAAAAGAAATGGGGTATCCAATGAGTCATGCTTAAAAGCACACAGGGTGGAATATGAAAATAAAAAAGAGTGAAAGAGAAGGAGAAAAAGTGAAGTGTAGGCCATGCTTCACTAAACCAAAATTATCATACCTTTACCCTCAGCCCCGTTACAAGCCTTGAAAGACCTTTGTGATCTTGAGTGAGCTGAAAGTAATGTTGATTGGAAAATAAGGGCATGTGATTATCTTTGGGAGTGTGAGAGTTGCTTTTGATTTCGAAAGTCTGGAAATTTGATGAGTTTAGTGAGAGCATGGAATCATTCTTGGTGTGAGGGCATTTGAATGCTTTTGTTGAGCTTGGACTTACATTTGAAGCAACCATTGTGAGCTTGAGTTCTATTTGATAATGGTTAGTCACAGTTTGAAACTTAGAGTGCACAATTGAACATTGTATGAGTAATTTGAACCCCTTGTGTGCATTCATGTTGAGTCTTGAGTAGCACCTTTTGTAGACATCCTTGTTGAAATGATTGTTCTTGTGTTTTACTTGACGACAAGCAAAAGTTTAAGTTGGGAGTGTTGATGAGTCTGGGATTTCAACTCATTTAGGGCTTATTATTCATAGTATTAGTGTCGTCGATGCCTATTTTGTGTTCTAAACTGATGTTTAAATGCTAATTTGCAGCTATGAAGGCAACAGAGCAAGGCAAGGACATTATAGGGCAAAAAGGAGCGGAAAAGCTGAAAAAGTTGAAGATAAGGAAAGATGACGATCGCCAAGAACACTCGGCGACTCGTCGAGTGGTACTTCGGCTTGCCAAAAGTTACAGCGTGCCAGCCCTGGGAAAAAGCCAATTCGGTTATGAAAATGGACTTTCGACAAGCCTCCAAATGGATCGATGACAAGAATTTGATCGCCTAAAGTTACAGGGCCTGAATGGTGAAGAGGTAGGTCAAGACGGCGATGGGGAAGGACACTTGGCGCATCGCCGACCTAGTCGCCGATGCTCGACTAACTCCGCCGATTGGTCGAAAAGGTGGAAATCTGGAAGATTATAAATGCAAATTTTTAAATGATGGAAAAGAGTTCTGAAGAGTTTCAAAATTTTGAGCGAATGTTCTGAGTGTTTGAGAGTTCTAACCTTGAGTTTGTGATCCCAAACACTAATTTTAGAGTTTTTGATTAGAATTTTAAGTTGGGTTTTGATTTTAAGTTAATTTGAAGCATTGTGAAGACTTGAATCTTGTTACCCAACTGATGGAGAACATAGTTGGTAATATTTTCCTGCTTTTTATAATATGTGGCTAAAAAACCCCATTCTTGGGTGTGTGATTATGTTATTAATTGTCTCAATTAGCGTATGGGTGTTAGTAATTACTGATTTAATTGCTGTTTTGAAGTGGGTTCGATTGATAACTGAGTTTTAATTCATGAATTATAGTTGCAAATGCAGTTCTAGTCTAGTATTCTATGCTTGCTTGAGAAAGAGGTTTTGGAGTTAAGCTTATCAATTGATGATTCTAGTGATTGGGTTGTTGTGGGTTCAGCTCGAGAGAGTGAATCTTAAATCCAATCCTACCAATCTAGGTCGAGAGAGTAGATTAATTGAGGTTTTGGGTTGTTCATAATTGTTATGCTTGTCGAGGTCCAAGAGAACTTGTTTGAATCGTAATAGTTGATCGAGAGATGGCTATTGCATATAAACCTAGCCTACCCACTAAGATTCAGCGACTTTCGGTAATTAGTAATCACGCGTATAGCAAAATTGGTAATTAATCGATCAAATCCCCAAGGATCCCTTTCTACTTGATTACTCTCCTGTTTTCGTAGTTGTTAGTTGACAAATATAATCCCCCATTTGATACTAGTTGTCAACCCCTTCAATTTACTTTAATGATTTCGATAATTTCTATTCCTACAACCGATTAGAACATGCCTTTCACTTCATAATTGAATTTTTTACCGTATCACTCCCTGTGGGATCGATCCCAACTCTTCGTTGGGTTTATACTAGATTGCGATCACCTACACTTAGAATTGGATGAAGTGTAGTTGAGCGTTATCAAACACCAAATTATAACAAATTATAACAAGAGGTCATTATTAATTTAGGGTTGTCTTTTTTATTCTTACATACGATTTGTTTTATTGTTTATATTCTTAAAAGGCACTAAGCATTTAACTTCACATAGAAATTATTATTTATAAAATTAAGAACTAGTTCTAGTTAATAAGATGTTAGCCATTTGTTTGGGTTGTTCTTTTCTACTCTTATATGTGTTTGGATCTGTGCCAAGAACGTCTTAATAAAATTAGTAGTCTAACATCAAATTATAACAAAAGGCCTTAAATATTTACACACATGTACACAAATATTATTAAATTAGGGTTGTCTTTTTTATTTTTACATACTACTTATTTTTTTGTTTATATTTCAAAAGGAACTAAGCGTTTAACTTCACATAGTAATATTATTATTTATAAAATTAAGAACTAGTTCTAGTTAATAAGAGGTTCGATATTTGTTTGGGTTGCCTTTTTTATTCTTTACTAGTATACGTGCCCGTGCATTGTGTGGTTAGTTGATAAATGTAATCATAAATTTTAATTTATTGAGAATTTTAAATTCTAACTTATTATAAGATATTATTTTAATGTTTATTTGAGAATTTTAACATTTAACATCTTGATGTGTTATAATAGAATATTTATGTAAAATAATTCAATATATAAGCTTAGTTCATTGTCTAAATTTGGCAATAATTTTTTTTTAAAAATTATTAAATTTATTTATTTTTAAAATTATTTAGAATAATAAGGACTATCACTCTATCCATATTATCCTCTTGTTATAATAAAATAAAGATATAAGAAAATTTAATAGTTAGATCAAAATAAAATATGACTAGGAAAAGTTCTATCATAATGCCAAGCATACAACAAAAAAACTGTAATCACTTCGATATCATTATTACCAAACAAATGTTAAATTTTAAATATGTGTAGTTATAACTTTACCAATAATTTTATAAGATACCATTATTATCAAACAAATGATACACGTTAAATATGTGTAGTAATAACTTTAAAAATATCTAAAAAAATAAAAATTTAAATCCAGCGAATTCACACACAAGCCTGCAACATTATAGTTAAAAGTTTAGGTGGAAGATTGTTAAAATATATATAATTATCTATGGTCATTTAATATTAACCGTATCTGTATGTAGATATATATTTATTATGGAATATTTATTTATTTTTATTTTTTAAAAAAAAGATTTAAATAGATTATGTATTTATTTGTGTGTCACTTATTTATTGATTCTTATACATACAAAGTTTATGTTCACAAACAAATATCCTCAAAATTTGAATAATCAGCAGATGAACTAGATCATACTATAATTTAAATTTTCTTTGATTTCGTGTTTTGCCTTCTTATTGAAGTTTGCTTAATCAAACACATATTTACAAAAGATTTTGAAATTTGATTTTTGTTCCCATTCAATAGGTTCTATTTGTTAAACAAGGAGAATCTCTTGTCACTAATATGACCAAGTCGCAAGTGCCACAACTTAGACTGATTCAGATCACTCTTTCTAAAAGTTATAACTATTTTTTCTTCAGTTACACTGACTTGAAGATAATTCAACCTGAAATGCAGCTAATCCTTCATGAATATCATGAACTCTTTATACACTTTATATGCTTCATTATCTGAGTGAAATTTTTACCTTTGATCATCCAAAGTTGAAAAAATAATCAATTTTTTATTGATTCAAAGAACATGCCAACACTCAACATTTTTCATTATACCATCAAACACTCTCAATTTGATGTTATCAATTTTTTCTACAGCTAATGAATTATCATCACCTTGATAGACGGTCTCATTTTGCTTGTAAGTTGTAAATTAGTTCTTATCTAGACACATGTAAAAAGTTGCACCAAAAGCAACAACCCAGATATTATGCTTATGAATAGAACTTATAGCGCAATATTTTTTCTACATAGTCATTGTCATCAGAATTGTTGTTATTGTCAACAATATTTGTTATCAATTCTTTTTTTCTTAACTCCTCTATCTTTAGACAATCTCTTATATAGTGACTCTTCTCTGTACATTCATAGTAGTTTTACTTTCGTGTATTAGACTTCAGTCTGGCATTAGATATTTTCCTACTAAAGTCTTTTTGTTATGTCTTTTTTCTACTCACAAGACATTCGTCCTTAGTTCTGCTCTTTGAAAATCTCTTCTTCAATCCTTTAGATTTTAATACATTATTAACAATATCTAGTAAAATATTTTCTTTCTCATTTTAACAGTATTTCAACAAAAGTATCATAAGATAGTGGTAAAGAACATAATATAATCAAGGCCTTATCCTCACTCACAACTTTGATATATACATTATTCAATTTAATTAATATTTGAATTAAATTGATCAAGGTAAATTTTAATTGGTGTACCTTCGTTCACACGAAAATCCTACAACTTTTTTTTTTAGATAAAGACACTTTATTATCGATTTCTTAGAATATAGATCTTTCAACAATATTCTTGTTGTTGCTGCAAATTTTTGTTCAGTAAGTTTTTGAAGAATACTATATGTAACGCTCATCAAGGTCCCACTCAAAGCTCTATCCTTCAAGTATCTCTTGATAAAAGGCTCATCAATTGCCTTCTATAATCCTCATAACACCAGGAATGATCTCATTTTACTCTTTCACAGACTGAAACTAGATCCTCCACTAAATTTATATTCTTAATACTTTGTTGAAAATGATGAAGACATTTTAACCCTTAATTGTGATTAGAAAATTTTAGATGTGCAATGATGTCAATTGTTGCTGAAAGATCGTGGGTTAAATAACACACAATCACACACAAAATAAATAAGGAAGAAAAATAACATAAGAAATTGAAGGATCTTTGGGTACACCTAATCCTCCAAGCAGAAGTAGAGAAACTTTTTCACTATGAAAGAGAAAGAAGTGTACAATGCTTTATCCTCACGACTCAAATCACTAGACCGTGCGGACATCTAATCATACACCTAGATAGGAGAACCCTTACGAATCAATTTTAAACTGAAAATGCGGAATAAACAAAATATCAATATATCACCTTATTTATATAAAAGAGATACTCTCTACCTTATTTTAACTAAACACTTTTGTAAAATATATAGAACCCTCTCTAGGAACTAATCTAAATAGGTAAAAGAGCTTCAAAGAGAATATAATATTTGAAAATAAGACACAACTTCAATCATAAAGAAGAGAGGAGTAAAAGTTATTGGAGATCATTATCGCCTACACCTAAGAAATATCACTGATCCTGCAACGAACTATGTCAAATGACATAGAAAGAGTAGTATCAGTACAAACAACACGTGCTGGTAGGCATTATCAGTCAATCTGAATCCACCACATAACATAATGTAAATATTTAGAAGAAACATATACCTTAAAACTATATAACCCCGATCCTTCAACCACCTCCATTACTACCAAGTAATACTGCCTCTGAACTCATCCACTCCATCTCAACTCTCCCTTCCTCATTCCGCTACCAACTTCACCATTGAAAGTCATTCCACCCTCCTATCTTGTCATAACCCAACCTCTTTATCACCTGGAGACTTTCCAAACATGGTCATTCTACCAAACACTATAATTGCCTCACTGATTCCATATCCTGAATATAAATTTATCAAATCTTTGTTAACCGGTCTGTGACCTCTTCTAAAATCCTTTACCAATACCTTGGCCCTTGGCCCTTGGCCTTTGCCATAGGCCAATGGTGGATCGCTTGCAAAACTCTTGTTTATTCCCCTTTGACTTGACATATACATGATTCCACCCATCTCTCAAAGTAATCTGGACCAACCAAAGATCCTTAATATATCATCTACGGTGTTAAACATGTGATTTCAGTCTACACAAAAACAATTCCAACGTTTAACACACCAATTCGGCCACTGATGGATCAACATTTTATGAATACATCATAATGAATAAGATTGGTTTATTCATTGATCAAACAACCCATAAACAACCAATATATACCTGACCTGGCACGCGAGCCAACCAATATATTGAACTTGCACCGGGTCTTGTATCCAAACTAATCAATAGATATTCCATACTATGTATATTATATGAGAAAAATAATAATTTGTACCTAGTATGGTATCTGAGTCAATCGAGAATCACAAACACCACACAATCACAACCACATGGAACACAACCATACTTGTAAGACCACAAACAATTAATAAAAGTTCATTGCATGAGACTGACAAAAACAAATTATTTCATATTCGTCTCTTTTTACTCCCTAACCACATATGGTACACGTGATACTAGTGAAAGAGTTAACTTGTCCTTGGAAGATGAATATCATGAAGCTCAACGATCTACCTTCTAGTAAAATAGGTGTATCCCAAAAGTAATTTGGGAAATAACTCAATCATCACCTACCATCCAAGCCTAAACCCACCTCAACTCAAATTATCGAAAGATCTACAACCATAGAGTAACATCCACCGCCAGTCGTAGAGTCAACGCAACCTACCACAATGGTTCCTTACCTTAAATAACATTAATCAACATGTTTCATCCACCTAGACTCCATGATCGAAGGCCTAAGCATTAAATCTCCTGTCAATTTACACATATTATGCATTCAAGACTCAGTTAAGTCTATGCTACTGGAATGCCAAGCAACTGCAGAAGAAATTTGAACACAAACTTCAGGCTCCATGGGGGAAAATTCTGATGAAAGTAGACTTGGAATCCATGGGTTTTGATGCCATTCATGATGGAATTCTTCCTTTCCATTGTTTGCAAGTTTGGAGAAGCCTAATTCCACATACAGGCAAAAAAGGGCTATGTTCCGATCTGTGCATACATCACTAAACAAGATAAGAATCCACATATATGAGGAACACGTCAAAGGCTCATGTTATGGAACTAGAAGAGGATTATGAGGGGAAAAATAGGGGGAGCTTCTCTCCTTACAATAAAGTGGCTTTCCGGTCCTCTACAATAATATTTCATCCAACATGAACACGAACGAAGAAAAAGAATAATGTAGATAGGAGGACGAAATGAACCAACGCACTTGTCCTGATCGGAAGAAGAAAGAAAGAGAATGGTGGCTCCTTTCCTTATATTCAAGTGGCTTTGAGCTCCTTTTGCCTAGGGGACATCGTCTGAAAATAATGTCAGGGATAGGGTGAGAGCCTCCCGTTGGTTATGCCCTTTATATGTCGGTTCTTTCATATTTAGATATGGAGATAGATCCATATAGATATTTATATCTTTCTATCGATAAATAGATCTATTGAGAGATAGATATTGATCTGGTTTCAAGATATATGAATAAGAGAGATCCTTAAATATCCATTTGAGAAAATAGATAAATAGATAAGGTGAAACCAGCTGAAAGAAGGTTGCGTTAGCGCCTCCTATTTCACTAAAGCAAGTAGGGAGAAATTTGACTTTGAGAAAGAAGGGCCTCTATTTATATTAGTTTCTTAGTAAAAGATCAGGCAAGAAGAAAGGGCGTAGCAGCTGCGCGAAAGCCGTTGCGCCTTAGAGCACACCTTTTCTTGCTCGTTAATGCTCTTACCCCTATTATTTAGATTATATTCATAAAGAAACTAAAGGAAATTTGATAACCTTGCTAATAAAAAGGGGATGCGCTCAAGTATGCGAAGAAAGCTTGTAGAACTTCTCTTATATTATCGAAAGGTTTGTAGAAAGTGGATTCTTCAAATATCGCATGTTTTAGGAGCTTCAAAGAAAGCTTATAGTTTAGGGGTGCGCAGGTTTGGAACCCTATACAAGGGGCTACCACAATTGCTTTCTTTGATAGAGGTACACTTCTTCAAGTTCAAGTTTCGCTTGCTGCTTTTCATTTTGATAGGAGTAGGTGCTTGCAGCTCGCTCGCTGTCTACCACTTGAGCCTTCACTACCCACCCAACCCCTATCTTTAATCTTAAGTAAAGTGAAGTCAAATCTAGGAAGTGAACAGCCCAACCTCTTTGTTTGAATCTTTGCCAGGAAGCTTCTACTTCTTGTAGCGATGTTTCCCCTAATTCTGAAACACAATAATAGACTTGCAACTATAGTCTAGGAAAAAGCGTCTCTTTGATAAGCGGGTATAGGGGAGTTCAAAAAGGACCTGATCGTAGATATAGACTTCAACATGTGCGGCATTAGAGGCAGATGTTGCCAAGTGGATCAAGGTAGTGGATTGTGAATCCACCACGTGCGGGTTCAATCCCCATCGTCCGCCCATCAATAAATAAACTATTTATTTCTAAGACACAAGACAAACCTAGAAAACATTTTTTCTGCAAGTCATCTCGAGGGTTTCAAACACATCCAAGCAATTGGTATTCGATTGAAAGATAGAAAGCATAGATTGACGTCACCTACTTGTTGAAAGCAAAAATGGAATGACCAATCATGAATTCTATGACATTTTTAAGACCTCACTAATCTGCCAACCACTTTTTAGTTCGTAATGAATGAGCCCCCAGAAGAAGAAAGAATATCCCCTCCCTTTTACTAAACCATGGGGAACCCCGAGTAGTTTACCAAAAAAATTGAGTTGTCGTGACGATACCTTTCAACATCAAAAATTATCTTCATCACGAGACTGGACGAATCTTCCGTAGACACCCGAGAGATCATCATAAGTTAGGCTAAAATAAAAGACTAAGAGGTGTTGCAAGCGAGCAAAGAGTTATGCTTTCATTTCTTTGTTGAGATTGAAATTAACTGAAAAAGGTTAGGTATAATGCACGCAGGATATGTCAAGAAAAGGACTTCCTTACCTTTCATTAATAGTAGTCTTAATGACTAGCAGTTTGAAGCCTTTAGAAAGCGATTTTTTTGGCACTCGCTTCCTTCGTCTCAAGTAAAGTTTAGTTTACTTTTTCAATTTGGAAGTCTTAGTCGAGTTGATGGCGAGATCAATTTTTTGTTTGAGGTTCAAGAGGAAGGAGAGGAACCACCGCCCAATGGTGGTTTTATGAAAGTATGGTCACTAGTGGCAATACCTTCTCGAGACTATTGAACGTGAAATCCACTTACCGTTGCTCTTTTTAGGTTGACATAATATAGAAAGAAAGTGCCAAGAATGAACACATACCTATCACTTTTAGAAGGTTTGGAACCCTTACTCAACATAGAGTCCAAAAACTCGACATCCACTTTTTAGAGCGTATAAGAGGAAAAGAGCTCTTGCATCATTAACAATTTTTCAGCATTTCCTCCATGAGTTTTTGACCATCAACTGACCTCATACAGGAGGACCCGTACCGAGTGATTCTCCCCCAAAAAGTATACATGTGATGTTCCATAAATAGAAACATGTGATTTTATAAATAAGAACCCATTGTGAGGTGTAACCAGGAAACAACTCTCAACTAGTTTGATAAGTTCTTCCATTTAGTAATGGAAGTCATCCGTTGTCACTTTCGAAGGGAATGGTAGAGAGTCTTGAGAAGGTAGACAATCCTTCAGTGAAGACCGAACGAGAGGCTGAATTGAAACATACCCAAAATCCACAAGAATTATACGAACATCTATGGACCATAGAAAGGAACCTTGGCTTCATCTCTCATCACCTCACACAATCCTACAACGCAAACTCAAGTCAACGTGTTGTAAGCGAGCAAACAAGAACTTTTTGTAACCAAAACAAAAATCACATGGATACACAAAGAAAATGCTTATTCTGGACCACGCCGCTAGATTGAGACTGCCACCTTCCTATTTGAGTAAGGAATGAATATCAGACCGTACTAACATTCAACCGATGATGGGGCCTAGTGGTGCTTGCGGTTTTTCCTATATCTGCTTGGATTGAAAGTACTTGACAAGAAAAAAAAAACTGTCCAGCCTTTCAAGCCCTACTAAGTAAAGGGGGGTGCGTTTTTGGCTTCTTAACCCCCTGTTCTTCTCAACATGGATCCTCTCACATACTTCCTCAATTAGTGGAAGACTCAATGTCCAGCGAGAAAATTTCTGCTATGGCGGGGTGATGTCAACCCAGATCAAACTCAAATTCTAAAATTTTCATCGTGTTACCCCAATTTAATTTGACAGCGTATTTCAAATATTCTTGGGGTCCTGCATGAGGAGCTTTTGAATAACGATACAATAGATCATTACAATAGATACCAATTTATCCATCGTTCATCCCCGAATAATTTTAAGATAGAAGGAACAAAAGTATACCGTGGAATATTATCGTTAATTTTAAAAATGTAAAGAGAGAATGATAGCCCTACATGGACCATAGAAAACTCCCACCTCCCAATTTCCCAAGTACACCGAGATTTTGCTAATAACCGGATCAAGGAGATTAAATGGATGAAACAACAACAAAAATTCCTGCCCACAAACACGTGTCCTTCTATAGAGGGAATAATCTCGTTATAACAGCTGACAAACTACTATAACGGGTCAGAAACCAAATATAGGTTGAGAAATGGGTTTCTCGCCTATTCCTCCTCTTTTTTCACTCAAAACTCAACCTTCTCTCCTGATCACTTCGCTCTCGATGTAAAAATTAAGGTAATGATTGTTTGCCATACTTTCCTTACTTGTATGCTAGAAATAAGGTGTTTAGAATAAGTATTGGGTTGGGTTTTGAATTTTCAATATGTTACTTTAGTTCGGTGGAATTGTTGGATCATGGGTGTGTTGGGAAGTACGAGAACATATAATGTTGGAAAGTAGGAGAACATATAAGTAATTCTGATGATTGATTAAGTGAACATGATTCACTGCTTATTATCTTATTTGTACTCTATCAGGTTAACTAGGTTCTCAGACGTGAATGCGAACAACCTGTACAAATATGAGAGATTGCGGCAAAGAAGAAAAATATTAAAGTGAAGAAATACAGGAGCGATAAAAGAAATAAAGAAATAGCTTGAAAAAAAGGAGCAAAGAAGGAAAGAAATAAAAAAGGAAAGAATTAAAGAAATAGATGAAACAAAGGAGCAAAGAAGGAAATAAATAAAGAAGGAATGAAATAAAGAAATAACAAAATCAAAAGAGCAAAGAAGTAAAGAAATAAAGAAGGAAACAAGGAAAGAAATAAAGAGTACAATTAAAGTCCAAATAGGAGTGAAAGTTTCCTTATAGGATGAAACTCCTTTTAAGGAAAGGATTTCCTTATAGGAAGACAAGTCCTATTTGAAGTAAGAGTCCTAGTCCGTGATCAACTAGGGCATGACAAATATCTAGTATATATATGACATGAAGATCATTGAAACCCGCACCTATTACATATTCATAAAATTCATCATCTTGAGAGTAATAGCCATTGGAGCAAAACTGCTAAGCTCCATCACATCAACACTGGAACCAGGTTTATGAGTTGTGTTCAAGTCTGAACTATTGAATGTTTAAGTCAAAGCAATTAAAGTCTAGGGTTATTAGTCTTTGTTTATTTGTTCTAGGTTTATTATTGAGTTGTAATAATTCCTAGATTGAGTATAACTTTGTCACGACCTGATTTCTCAAGCCATGATGGCGCCTGCCAACCCGCCAGTAGGCAAGCCAAACCTTGTCCTGAAACTTGAGCGTAATGGGACTGAGGGGGAACTATCCTCAACTAAGCGAAGCATAAAAAAACAGAACACATAAGAGGAAAGCGGAAGCGAACCCAAAACTATATATACAAAAGATACCTCTCAGAACCTGGAAGTCACATGTACAGAACTACTGAAAGAGTAAAAGTCCCAAAAGTGGACCATAGAAACAAGACTGCCTCAAAAAGCAAAAGGCAAGTCAAAATGTAAATACGGAATGGAGACAGGAAATCCCAGAACATCATGTGCTTACCCTTGTCTCCAGAACAGACCTCTGCAAGCTCAAACTCAACATTGATAGCTGGTGCTCGGACATGCATCACGAAAACAGATGCAGAGTGTAGCATGAGTACCAAAGCAACAGGTACCCAGTAGGCATCATAGGCCGACTGAGGAAGAAAGGTAGAAACAGACGGAAAAGATAGAATGAAACACGAACAGAGGTCCACAGAAATAAGAGCAGAAAAATCAGAGAGCTAGTCTAAGGATATTTAACCTAAACCCAGCTAGGCCCCCCCATAAAACCCGCTAGGTACACTCACGCACAAAAAACAAGAACCCGAACGGATTCTCATAAGCTCGATAGGTACACAAAGCCACAACTACGGAACCCAAAGGAAACCCAACTCCAAACCGACACAACCAACAACTCCAACCCAGTTAACAAGTCTGACTTCTAAATCGGGCCACCTAGCCCGCCAGCAACTCTGGGGCATTACCCATCCAGGCGAGTGCCGCGCGGGGGTATATCAATCCCCTCCAAGAGCCGTAATCCAACTTCCCAATAGGCTAACACTTCAGGGCCCTGCCCAAGCCAGCCAAATGTGCCATCTAACACTCCTGGGGGCTCTTCCCTAGCCAGACAGAGTGCACATGCCTGTAAACTCCGAAGAGGACCTCGAGTAACTTATATCCAACTACCCAGCAAGTTATTTACCCCGGGGGCCCTACCCAATGCCCACCAGGTGAGTCAGCTATCATTCCCGAGGGCCCCGCCCAATGCCAGCAAGAGTGTGCTGGTAAAATTAACTCCATAGAGGATCTCAAATTCTAAGCTATTGTGGATCAACGTCCACTACATATCACATCAAAATGGATGAATCAACTACAAGCCATCATGGATCGACGTCCACTACAAACTACCTCACACCAGAACCGACCGCGAAACACCCAAACTAGGAAAATATTATGCTTCTGATAACGCATCGACATCACATAAATGGGGAGAGAAGGCAGAAGGATCACAAGCAACAAAAAACCCAAAGTTAGGCTCAACTTTTAGACCCAAGTTTGCTATGCCGGTCTACAAGGACCTACTCCATCTGAATCGACGTCGGATACATGCCAAAGTCAACCAGGTGCATGGGTCTAAGGCAACACTAGTCTATATAAACAACCAACTAGATACTACGCATGCAACGATAAATAAACAGGCCAACAGGTAATAGGAAGTGGGTTTGACTTCTTGCAGAGTAGAGTTGGAAGAGAGTTTGAGAGAATTATAGTAAGAATCAGGTTTGACTTCTTGGAGAGTAGAGTTGAGAGAGAGTTTGAGAGAATTGTAATAAGAAGTAGGTTTGACTTCTTGGAGAGTAGAGTCTTCAATTATAGTTAATCGTTGAAAAGTAAGGTACTAGAGTTAGTCCCTTTGATTATTGAATTATTATTGAAGTTAATAAAACTGTGGTGTGGTTTTTCCCTTCCTTGAGGGAGGAAGGTTTCCATGATAAATTAAGTGTTATTTACCTTATTATCTAATATGACTTTGGGAACCCGGTTCCTAGAAATAACCGGTGGTGCGTAGTTTCTTTCAATTGGTATCAGAGCACGTCTTTTCATCAAAGTTTAACACCTTGAAAAGGATCATAGGGATGCTCCACCAAAATCTCAGGAAGGCGCTTCTCTAACCAAGTCACCAGTTTCAAAGATTGTTTAATAAGTCAATTCACTTAAAAGATACAATCCCAAACATTTCAATTTTCAAGGTTCTTATATCTTTATTATTAGCATAAACACTAGAATTGGAGGACTCCACTTTACTTACCCAGTGAAGAGAAATACTTTATTCCACCTATCAAAGAAATCAAAATCAACTCATTACCTCAAAATTAAGCAATTTTAAAAGCAAACAGAGACCAAGAATCAAAATCTCTGCCTACTCTGATTTAAATTTTTCACATGACATATTTAAAATCACAAAATTAAAAAATATTTTAATTTATTTAACATATCTTTAATTTAAATCATTAGAACTAAAAGTGTTTTTTTATTATTTTAAACTATATATCAAGTCAAATGAGAACAAATAAATTGAAATAGGAGTAAAGTAAAGAGGGTTGAACCAGCTTTAAAAATTTGTGAATGAGTGCAATCATTTTCTTACAACTTGGACACCAATTGTGAAGTGATTGAATTGGCAGCAAATAATAAGAAAATGACCAAAGTAAATAAAAATTGGGATGTGCATCGATCAGTTCAGTTTATTTTATGTATTATTGATTTGGTTTATTTATTTTATATTTTTAAATATTTTAAATCAATAAGATATTTTGATTAAATTTTTTTAATCTTTAACGATTCGATTTTCGATTTAACCAATAAGAAATTGCTCATAAATCAACAGTTTGTTCACATGGCCCGCAAAGTGTTTATTCTATTTAATTAAATGTGTAACGGCTGCCCATCATATATTCCATATTTCACTCTTCCCTTTATATATACGAACCTTCCTATCTCTTTCTCTCAAACACCTATTCTTATTTCTTTCTCTTCATAAAACTCCACAAAATTAATTCTAGGCATGGCCAAAGGACTCAAAAAGTTCAAATCAGTATTAAAAAAAATGCAATCTTTCAAACTAGGCCATACCTATTCATGCTCCGACCACGATTCGTATTGTTCTAACAAGGACCTACATCCAGTCTACGTTGGTAAGTCACGTCGTCGATACTTAGTCAGATCGGACGTTGTCTGCCATCCACTCTTCAAAGAACTTGTCGAAAAGTCAGGAGATTTAGATGATTCCATTGCCATCACATGTGAAGTTGTTCTCTTCCAACATTTGCTTTGGATGCTCCAAAATGCTGATCCACAACCCGAGTCATTGGATGAGCTCGTCCAGTTTTACGTATAATTGCGGGAATATATTCATCTTCTAATAACAATCTACCTCTTACATGCTTCGCCACCATGTCGTATATACAAGTCAAAATCTTTTTCTAGAGTAAGAATTTCATAAGGTAGATCAGAAAGGTGAATTCAGGATTGAGAGTCATCTATTAAGAATGAACCATATTTTATTATACTCTACTTTTTCCTTTTTTCTATGTATACATAATTCAAAGTCTCCACATTTTATTATATACTACTGTTTCTTTCTTTGGTCTATGTATATATAATTTGAGATCTCCCCATTTTATTATATACTGCTCCTTTCGTCTCATTTTATATGAGTTAGTTTGACTTGACACATAATTTAAAAAAGAAAAAAAGACTTTTGAAACTTGTGGTTTAAAATAAGTAATAGTATATATTTATGTGACTATAAATCATTTTATTAAGGGTAAAATGAACATTTTAAAATTAAATTATTATTTAATATATAAATGTGTCATTCTTTTTTAGATTGACTTAAAATAAGTAAATTATATAAACTAAGACAAAGAGAATAATACATTTTTCTTCTGCCTATATATTCATAATTTGAGATCTCCATATTTGATTATATACTAGTACTTTTTTCTTTTGACTATGTGTGCATAATTTCAAATCTCTTCCACATTGATGTAAAAATGGTTTGCCGACGAAAATAGAGTCAAACTTTGCAAGTCGTAATATAACGACATTGACAATTGGCCAATTATTCATCTAGCTAACTTTTAAAAATGTACTTGATTTATGGTCATATCTAAGTAGCTTGTCAGGTCAAGGTTGCAACTTGTAAAATAAAAATACTCATATTTGGCTAACTAATACCTTAGCTAGCTTTTAGAAGAGGTACAAATTAGGGGTGTCAAAATAAGCACAAATATAGGTAACTCGTCTAATTTATTCAGAATTTTATGGGTTGGGTTCAATATCAATCTATTCAAACCTCAACCCATTTTAAAATAATCTTCAATTGAGTCCAATTTAATCTCCAATTTCAACTCATTTTAAAATTCTTTATTCGCATTAATGTAATGCATGTTACTATATTGAAGGTATGACTTGTTATTAATTTAATATTTTATAGGATTTATGTATCCATTAGTATTTTTAATTTTTTTTATTTTTATTGAGTTGAAATTGAAATTGTGGTTATAAAACTTAAATAACAATATGTTAAAATTATTGAGATTAAGCGGGTCAAGATCCAACCCGTTTTTAGCTCATTTGAGCCCAAAATAAACTTGGGCGGGTCAGAATCCAACCAAATTTCTATTTCAACCCCATTTAATTAATATCTTCAATTTCAACTCAACCCGTCCATTTAAACCCCTAGTACACCTATATGATTATTTCTTCAGTCTAGGTACATGTGGTTTGGTCAGATCACAACGCACATAAGCATAGATGATTTATTGAAGAAATTCTAAGAGGTGATTATAAATAACTAATACTACAACTGACACTACTAAATAAACAAACAAGTAAAGAACACAAGGAGAGTTTAATGAGATACGAGGTTGTATGGTTATGGTAGATAATAATTCAGTTGAGTTATTCACAAGCATTGACTAATTAATTTATCTATCTAGTTCACTAATCGCATGATTGATATTGTTCATAAGCTCTCTCGATCCATATTCACCTATTTAAATTAGTTTAATGCCTATATATATCACCATGAAATTATCAGTAATAAGAACACATGTGTGTAACTTCTTTACCTGACTAAGCAAGGCGAGTATATATATCTTTATCTGAAATGTGAATCTATTCCCAACGCTCCGGTTCAAGAAACATCTCGATTCAATCTTACATGCAATCTATGATTCCCTCTCCAGAGTTCAATCCTATATTCATAGACATAATCCCTCTATGTTTGCTATACACAGAGATAATTGAGATCAAGATTGAATAAATGAAAAAAATGACTAATATACCTCTGAATTATGATAAATGATATGTCAATGCCCTTCGTTATATTTTAAGGTTATATATAATATTATTGTCATAATTTTGGGTTGTGTATCCTCTTGTGACAGACGGAGTGACACGTGACATCATCTAAACGATCTACTGGAAATTAATTTAATTTCCAATCTAAACTAACAAAATAAATCATAGAACTCAGAGAATTCATCTATGTTCTTTCCAGCCACAAGGCAACTTTCCTATCTATGCATACATGTTGTCAAATTCTTTCTTCGAAATAATAAAAAGTAAGAAGTTTTTGCAGACATAACAAATTTTGTAATCTAATTTTAACATATTCTTCAACGAATTGTTCATTAGCTCCTCTTGCCGACTTCTAATTTACCTGAGTTTTTCCTCCATCTCCATCTTTTTGATTTTCTCAATTTTTCTCCCTTTTCCAAAATCCATTTTCTCCATACTCCTCAATTCTAATTTTCTTATACACTTAACAAAAAAACCTTTTCTCAATTCTGAATTTGTCAAATTATAAGTGGATAGATCAACCATGTTGATGTTGATAAACTGTTCCAATTGCAATACCCTATTACAAGTCATAAATCACTTTACAGACCGTAGAATTGAGCTCCTGAAACAATGTCCTAAAACTTAAAAAAAAATTGTGAGTTTTATGAACCAGGTTTACGGCTCGTAGTTGGAACTACAAATCGTAAATGGGCCTCGTAGATGGAACTTCAGAAACTCAATATTTATTCCGATTTTCACTAGAGGTATCTACAACCCGTCGATCAGTCCACGGATCGTAGATGGCCCCGTGGAACCTGCTGATGACAGTTTTTTGTCAAGGTTGTTTTGGTATTTTTCCACTCTTTTAATCCTACACTATGTCATTTAAGCCTATTCTAAGTGGGATTAAGGGGAACTTAGTTGACCGAACCCTCCCTATTCATAACTAAAACTCAAAAATAAAATTTTCTTACTCTCGAATTTCTTCTCAAATAAAAACTAGGGTTTCCATAGCTTTAAGTCTAAATTCAAGAGTACATGTAACACCTCTGATTAGAGTAAGGCTAGAAAGGGATTATATGGGCATGTCAAGAACCAAAAAGTGGACCATGGAACCCTTCACGGAGCCCTAGACGGGTCGTGTAGGGGACCACGGTCCGTTAAGTGTCTCGTGAAACATTTCCAAAACCTGCCTCAGGCAGGGGTCACCTTGACGGTGACCCAGATGGCCCGTGGTGATCTTGACGACCTGTCAAATGGGTCGTACAAGTCACCTAGTTGGTAGGGTGTTATCCAAGGCCACTATAAAGGACAAAAGACGTCTAAACGGTTCGTGAAGCTTCAAACGGATCGTGAAGTCGTCCGTGAAGGAGGCTTGTCAGACTTGGAGTTTAGGGTCAACTTCAAACGATCATATCTTTTAGCACAAAATGAATTAAGTGACCCATGACCTATCAAATTAAAGATCTCCGAGTCCTCTTTCAAACTCTACCGAGTTTGCCTAATTCCAAGCTCGAAGTAAAAATTTATTCCCGAAATAGTGAAGCCCTGTTGGGCGGAGAATCTTTACGACCCACTTGACGGGCCGTGGTGCTCTAGACGGTCCGTAAAGTCCTTCCAGAGAGTCATTTTTGCAGGTTGAAGTCAGGGTTGTTCCAGTCTTTTCTCAATTGTTTTAACCCATTACTATATCGTTTTACCTTCAACCTTAGGCCCTGTATAAACACTTTTACCCCCAAAATCACCCAATTCAATTCATTCTCCTAAAATTCCAAAAGTTGATCAAGTCATCCTCTCAAATATTTCCCTCTTTAAGGAAGACGAAGAAGTCAAGCTAGGGTTTCAAGATTAAGTCTCCAAATCCTCCATTAATTACAAGCTTTTGGCATCAAGGTATGATAGTATTCACCTATGGAGCTCTCTCCTCCATAGGATTCCTAAATTCTCCAATTTTATAAAGCTAGATTCCACAATCAAACTAGGATTTTACTCAATTACCATGGGTTCCTTTCAATGTTGATCCAATTGATTATTTTATGTTTTCTGATGCATGAATTGAAGTAATTACATGATTTAAGTTGAATTCCCCATGAACCCATTCTTAACCCATTTTTTTTTATTGACTATGATGATTTAAAGTGGGTTTTGAACTATGAAAAGATGAATTTATGAAGATATGCATGTTCTTATGAAATTGATGAAAATAATTTGAGTTTCTTTGAGAGTAAATCATAAATGTTGTTGTTGTTGATTGTTGTGAAAGGATTTCTCACATATTACTCAATACATGAATGTGAAAGGGTTTTCTCACACAAAAGATTCTTAGAGTTTAAAAGGTTTTCTCAACTAAACTTTGAATGAATAACTAGGAGCTATTCTAATGAACTTTAGCTTGGATTGACTACTTGATGTGCCCTTCCATGGATCATAAGGCAAGAGGCGATTACCGATGTCCTAAAATGATAAGACAAGAGGTGATTACCCATGTCCTAAAATTTTAAGACAAGAGGGGATTACCCATGTCCCTTAACGATAAGATGAATATGATTAATGACTAATCCGTGGGAATTATACTTAGCACCGAGTGGACAAGTGGATATTACCCGTGTCCTATAAACTATGTGCCACCATAGGTTGTCTTAGATAGACATTAGCTCGTGGATCCACTTAAGCTAGAAGTTATGGTTCTTACCTTGGCAAGTAAGGACACCCTTTTTTGGTGTGGGGTAGACACTAGATTCCATGTTATAGCTCACATGGCCTCTATGTCTGTTAAGGCTAACTCCCACAATAATGATAAAGTAAGGTTACTTCTAGAAGTATCTCACATGTGTTCAAAGGTGATTTTAATTTGCATTGACCATGGCCATGATTATGTTCCTAACCTCTTATCTTATGTTTTAACTTGGTCTTTGCATATCATGAAAAGTCTGTTTAGCATTATTTTATAACTCTTATGCATTGCTATTATACTTGGTACATTCTTTGTATTAACGCATACTCTTGCCTACATTCTTTCAAAATATAGGGTCCGACACTCCGATTTCACATCCCCGTGGCTAGTGATCACTTTAGTAGTTTTGGAAGTGGTTAGTCCTTATGTTCCGAGGGCCAAAACTTTTATTATTTATTTTCTTTACTATTCAGATACTGTATGTGATGCATGGGTTACGTCCCAATCACTCGTGATGTAATAGATGGATTTGAGACTACTTAGACTTCCAGATTGTTTTGACAAACTCTTTATGATATAAACTGTCTTTTAAACTCTTTAAATCTATCATCTTGTTTATGCATGCTAAGTGGCTTGTGTAGGGCCTCTCGAGGTCCTATACGCCATGTCACATCTAGGCTGTACTTTGGGTCGTGACAAACTCAATATTAGAGCACAAGGTTTAGAAAGGTCCTAGGATGTATCATTAGCCACGTTGATTAAAGTCTTGTTCATGAGTGTGAGGCGTGCCACATTTACGAATAAGAAGCTATAAGATGATTAGGAAACTCCACTTCTTTCATTACTTTAAGTCGTGCGATAGAGTGTAACTCTATATGTCCTTTCTCCTAATACCCATCCGTTGCTTTTCAGGAAATGGCCCCTCGAAGAGAATACGTTAGGAGGAATGCGAATGAGAATGTGGAACAAGAAGCTCCTCCTCAAGCTCTTTAAGTTCCGGTCGACCCTTTGGCCAAGCAAGTGACTAATGCGGACTTTAGGGCTGATTTTCTAGTGTTGGCTCAAGCCATGACGACTCAAGCCAATAGAGAGGTTGTGTTACCCGTGAACCCAAATATTGGTACGACGGCATCTAGAGTGAGGGACTTCACTAGAATTAATCCCCCAGAGTTTCATGGTTCCAAGGTTGCGAAAGATCCTCAATAGTTCATTGATGAAGTAATAAGGTGTTGAAGATCATGGGAGTGACGCTGGTGGAAAAGGAGGAATTGACCGCTTAGCAACTTAAGGGTGTTGCTCAAGTTTGGTTCAACAAATGGAAGGAAGGGAGGGCGGTTGATGAGGGTCTTCTCGATTGGCAAAAGTTTGAGGTTGCTTTTCTTGATAGGTTCTTTCCTCTTGAGATGAGGGAGGCAAAGGTACTTGAATTCATCAACCTCTGTCAAGGAAACATGAGTGTGAAAGAACATGCTTCGAAGTTTACATAGTTGTATAGGTATGCTCCTACTATTGTTGCTGATCCTAGGGCAAAGATGAGTAGGTTTTTTTTGGGAGTGTCCGAGATGGTAGTCAAAGAATGTCATACCGCCATTCTCATCAATGATATGGACATTTTTCATCTTGTGGTACATGCTCAACAAATAGAAGAAGAGAAACAAAGAGGGAGATCTAGGGAGACAAAGAAGGCAAGGACCGATAATGGTGACTTTTCACATTCGATGTTCGATGGACATGGTCATCCTAGGTTCCGGCATAGATTTTCCGGTCAAGGCTATTCAGATGCTCCTCCTAGGTTCAACAAAGATAGAACTTCTAACCCTAATCCTCAAGGAGGAAATGGTAGTGGATCTTCATAGTCTACTTGTGCTAAGTGTGGAAGGAAGCATCAGGGTAGATATCTAGCCGGATCTAATGCATGTTTTGGTTGTGGCAAGACAGATCACAAGATAAAGGATTGTCCCTCAGTTGCTAAGAATGAAGGAGATAATCATCGACGAGCTCAACCTAATCTTTCATCCGAGTGGGGTCAAAAGCAAAACATATTCTATGCACTCGAGACTCGCCAGGAGCAAGAGGGTTCTCCTGATGTGGTTACCGGTATGTTGAAAGTCTTTCATCTTGATGTTTATGCTTTGCTTGATCACGGTGCTACCTTTTCTTTGTGACGCCATATGTGGCTATTAGGTTTGACATTCTTTCAGATGTGTTGTTAGACTCATTTTTTGTCTCTACTCCTATTGGTGAATCTATTGTGGCTAAGAGAGTCTATGGAAATTGCCCTGTCTCCTTATCCCATAGAGTCACCCATGTAGCTCTTTTAGAGCTTGATATGCTAGATTTTGATGTCATTCTTGGTATAGATTGGTTGCATTCTTGTTATGCTTTTATTGATTGTAGAACCCGAGTGATCAAGTTTCAGTTTCCAAATGATCCTATCTTAGAGTGGGAAGGAGGAAATTCTATACCGAAAGGTCGGTTTGTTTCTTGTCTTAAAGCTAGAAAGATGATTACTAAGGGTTGCATATACCATCTAGTTAGGATGAGGGATATGGATTACAAGACCCCTACTCTTGAGTTGGTCCCCGTTGTAAATGAGTTTCATGAAGTGTTTCTTGATGATTTACCCGGTATTCCTCCCGAGAGGGAAATAGACTTCAGTATTGACCTTCTCGCAGATACGCAAGATATCTCTTTTCCCCCTTACCGAATGGCTTCAGCAGAACTTAAGGAATTAAAAGAGCAACTGAAAGATTTGTTGGATAAGGGTTTCATCCGATCGAGTATCTCTCCATGGGGTGCTCCAGTTTTGTTTGTTCGAAAGAAGGATTGTTCGCTTCGTATGCGTATTAATTACCATCAGTTGAACAAGGTTATAATTAAGAATAAGTATCGTCTCCCAAGGATAAATGATTTTTTTGATTAATTACAAGGAGAAAGTTAATTCTCTAAGATTGACCTCCGGTCGGGTTATCACCAATTGAGGGTGAAAGAGGATGATATTCCAAAAATGGCTTTGTAAACTCGATATGGTCATTATGAGTTTTTAGTGATGTCCTTTGGCTTGAACAATGCTCCGGACACATTTATGGATTTGATGAATAAATTGCTTAGGCAATACCTCGACATGTTGGTGATTGTGTTCATTGATGATATATTGATCTATTCAAGGAGTGAAGAGGAGCATACGATCAGTAGAGGATTGTGTTGAAAGTCCTCAAGGACCAAGAACTCTTTGCAAAGTTTAGTAAATGTGAGTTTTGGTTAAAGTCCGTGGCTTTTCTTAGTCACATTGTTTTCAGAATGGGTATTGAGGTAGATCCAAAGAAGACAGATGCGGTTAAGAGTTGGCCTAGACCTCTATCCCCTTTGGATATTAGAAGTTTCCTGGGTTTAGCCGGTTACTATAGAAGGTTTATGGAAAGTTTTTCTTTGATGCCTCTCCATTGATGGCATTAACCCAAAAGAAAGCCAAATTCTTTTGGTCGGAAGTGTGTGAAAAGAGTTTTCAAGAATCGAAAGATATGCCTACTTCTGCTCCGGTGTTGACTTTAATGGAAGGAACCGATGGGTTCGTTGTTTATTGTGATGCTTCAAGAATTGGTTTAGGATGTGTCCTAATGCGAAATGGGAAAGTCATTGCCTATGCCTTAAGGAAACATAAAGTGCACGAAAAGAACTATCCTACCCATGATTTAGAACTAGTGGCAGTTGTGTTCGCTTTAAAGATTTGGAGGCATTACTTATATGATGTTTGTGTTGATGTCTTTACCGACCACAAAAGTTTACAATATGTGTTTAAACATAAGGATCTAAATCTTCGCCAAAGAAGGTGGCTTGAGTTACTAAATGATTATGATATGAGTGCTCTCTATCACCCTGACAAGGCAAATGTAGTGGCAGACGCTCTTAGTCGATTGTCAATGGGTAGTGTTGCTCATAAAGAGGATAGTAAGAAGAAGCTGGTTTGAGATGTTCATAGAATGGCCTGAATGGGTGTTCGGTTAGTTAACTCTAGCAAATGTGGTGTTATGGTCCATAATGGTTCAGAATCGTCCTTTGTGTCAGAAGTGAAAGCAAAGCAAGGTCTCGATCCGATCTTGATTGAATTGAAGGAAGCAGTGCTTAAGAAATCCGTTGAGGCTTTCTCCCAAGGGGGAGATAGAGTTCTTAGATATCAAAGCCGTTTGTGTGTTCCCAATGTACATGACTTGAGAGAGCAGATCTTATTAGAAGCCTTTAGTTCTCAATCTTATGAAAATCCCATAGTTCTCGATATTCCATTCACCCGGGAGCCACCTAGGTGTACCGTGACTTGCGGGAGGTCTATTGGTGGAATGGGATGCAAAAGGATATTGTGGAATTTATGGCTAAGTGTCCTAATTGTCAATAAGTAAAAGTTGAGCATCATGAGCAGGGAGGTTTGTCCCAAGACATTAGTATACCTACTTGGAAGTGGGCATACTTGAATATGGACTTCATCGTTGGTTCACCCTGCACCCAGCGGCAACATGACTCAATTTGGGTTATAGTAGATCATATGAAGAAATCGGCTCATTTCGTTCCTGTCAAGGTTTCATTTTTGGCAGAGGACTATGCTAAGTTGTACTTGAGAGAATTGGTTAGGTTGCATGGAGTGCCCTTGTCCATTATCTCTGATTGTGGTACCCAATTCACTTCTCAGTTTTGGAAATCTTTCCAAAAGGGGCTTGGTACTCATGTTAATCTTAGTACGGCCTTTCACCCGTAAACCGATGGGCAAGCGGAGCATACTATCCAAACTTTGGAAGATATTTATGAGAGCGTCTGTAATTAAATTCAAGGGTAATTGGGATGATCACTTTCCTTTGATAGAATTTGCATATGTTAATAGCTATCACTCAAGTATTGGTATGGCTCCATTTGAGGCTTTATATGGTAGGAGGTGTAGATATCCTATATGTTGGTTTGAAGTGGGTGAAGTTGTGTTGATAGATCCTGAGTTAGTACAAGAGGCTATGGAGAAAGTTTTGCTTATTAGGGAAAGGTTGAAAACGTCTCAAAGTCGACAAAAGTCCTATAACGATGTTAGAAGAAGAGATTTTGAGTTCGATGTGAATGATTGGGTCTACTTGAAAATTTAACCCATGAAGGGTGTAATGAGATTTGGAAAGAAAGGGAAGCTTCGTCTCAGTTATGTGGGCCCATATCAGATTTTGAGGTGTATTGATAAAGTTGCTTATGAACTTGAATTGCCACCTAATTTTCCATACCTCATTTTTGAAGAAATGTGTTGGTGATCCAACATCTATAGTGCTATTGGAGAGTCTGGGCATAAAGGATAGCCTTTCTTATAACGAAGTCCTGGTTGAGATCTTGGACCGGCAAGTTCGGAAGTTGATAAATAAAGAAATTGCTTCGGTGAAAGTTCTTTGGAGAAATCAGTTAGTTGAGGTTGCTACTTGGGAGGCCGAGGCCGATATGATATCCCGTTATCCTCATCTCTTTCCCTCCGTACCTACTCTAGCTTGAGGTATTTAGTTCCTCATGGTTTGCTTTTTTGGTTTCATATGTCTTAGATATTCCCATGATTCCTCATTTATGCATGTTTATGAAAAAACTTGATTTTTGAGAAAAATGAGTTAGCTTGATTGATTTCTTCATGTTTATGTGCATTTGATCATGAGTTGCATATAGACCTTATGAAATGATGTTATGAATATGGTTTAGCTTGGAGTTGAAGTTTCCTCCTCGGATATGTGCATTAATGTGATTGCATTCATGTGGGGCTGCTAGGTCTAGTTCCTACCCTCTTTTTGATGTCTTGAAACTCATTCGAGGACGAATGTTATCAAGGGGGAGATATTGTAACACCTCAGATTACATTAAAGCTAAAAAATGAACATACAGGCATGTCAAGAACCCAAAAGTGGACAATGGAACCCTCCACGGAGCCCTAGACGGGCCGTGTAGGGGGACCACAGTCCGTTAAGTGTCTCGTGACATTTCGAGAACCTGCCTCTGGCATGGGTCACCTTGAAGGTGACCCATACGGCCCATGGTTATCTTGATGACCCGTCAAATGGGTCATACAAGTCACCTATTTGGTAGGGTGTTATCCAAGGCCACTGTAAAGGACCATATACGTCTAAACGGTCCGTGAAGCTTCACACGGACCGTGAAGTCTTCCGTGAAGGAGACTTGTCAGACTTAGAGTTTAGGGTCAACTTCAAAAGATCATACATCTTAGCACAAAATGAATTAGGTGGCCCATGACTTATCAAATTAAAGATCTCTGAGTCCTCTTTCCAACTCCACCAAGTTTGCCTAATTCCAAGCTTGAAGCAAAAATTTATGCCCGAAATAGTGAAGCCCTATAGGGCAGAGCATCTTCACGACCCACTTGACGGGCCGTGGTTGTAACACCTCGAAATCAAGAAGTCTAGAAAAGGGGCCAAGTGGGAGGTCACTAGCCCATACCTGAGCCATAGCACCCTTCATGGAGCCCTTGACGGGCCATGAAGGGCACCACGGCTCATGGTGGTGCTCGTGGAGCCTTCCAGTGCTTGGCCAAGAAGTGCTCCCCTCCCACGAGCCCTTAGATGGCTCGTGGTCAGCCTCACGGCCCGTGGTGGTGGCGGCTGTTGAAGGGAGGTAGAACCCACCCCAAGGCCAGCCCTTCTCACTGACCACTAGATGGGTCGTGAAGGGGGAAACGACCCGTGAAGCTGGTCATGAGGTGGGACAAGGGTTCAAGGGGCCTTCCCAAGCCACTAGTCCAGGGTCACGACTTCCCAGACGACTCGTGGACCCTGAGACGGCCCGTGAGGGCCTCCATCTGGGTGTTCGCGTCAGTTGTAAGTCAAGGATAGTTGGGTCTGTTCCTAATTATTTTATCATGATACTATGTTGTTTTGCCCTTAAATAGAACCCCTATATAAGTGATTTTAATCCCAAAATCAACCCATTCAAGTCATTCTCTCAAATTTTCAAAAGAAGAATAAGTCTTCCTCTTAAATATTTCTCTCTCTAGAAAGCTTTAAGAAGAAGGGTTCAACCTAGGGTTTCAAGTAAAGTCTCCAATTCCTCCATTGAAGTTAAGCAATTGGCGTTGAGGTATGATAATTTTCATCCATGGAGCTATTTTCTCTATGGAGTTCCCAACTTCTCAAATTTTCAAAGTTAGAAATCTCCAATTGAGCTAGGGTTTTTCTTATATGTTATGATTTCTCTTGATTATTGATTTAATGGATTGATATATGATATCTCATGTATGAATTGAGTTAATCTCATATTTTTATGATGATCCCCCCATGAACCCATATAATTCTCATATTTTCCAAGTTATGATTATATAATGTGGGTTTTAGATTATGAAAGCAGAGTTTTATGAAATCAAGGTTGTTCTCATGAAATTTATGTAAATGTTTTGAGGATGCTTTGAGAGTGAAGTATCAATGATGTTGTTGTTATTGTTTTGTTGAAAGAATTTCTCATATACATATGAAAGCATGATTGTGAAAGGTTTTCTCACATAATAAGGGTTCTTAGGGTCAAAAGGTCTTCTCACCTAAAATGAACCAATGTTAAGGAGCTATTCTAATGTTGAGGCAACAGGAAATTACATCAAGGTATGATAGTCTTTACCTATTGAGCTCTTTCCTCCATTGGGTTCCTAAATTCTCCAATTTTGTAAAGCTAGATTCTCCAATCAAACAAGGGTTTTACTCAATTACCATGGGTTCCTTTCAATGTTGATCCAATTGATTGTTTTATGTTTTCTTCTGCATGAATTGAAGTAATTACATGATTTAAGTTGAATTTCCCATTAACCTATGCTTAACCCATATTTTCTAGACTATGATGATTGAAAGTGGGTTTTGAGCTATGAAAAGATAAATTTAGGAAGATATGCATGTTCTTATGAAATTGATGAAAATGATTTGAGTTGCTTTGAGAATAAAGCATAAATGTTGTTTTTGTTGATTGTTGTGAAAGGATTTCTCACATATTACTCAATACATGAATGTGAAAGGGTTTTTCTCACATAAAAGATTGTTAGAGTTGAAAGGTTTTCTCAACTAAACTTTGAATGAGTAACTATGAGCTATTCTAATGAACTTTAGCTTTGATCGGCTACTTGATGTGCCCTTCCATGGATCATAAGGAAATAGGCGATTACCCATGTCCTAAAATGATAAGACAAGAGGCGATTACCCTTGTCCTAAAATGATAAGATAAGAGGCGATTACACATATCCCTTAAAAATAAGATGAATATGATTGATGACTAATCTGTGAGAATTATGCTTAGCAATGAGTGGACAAGGGGCGATTACCCATGTCTCATAAAATATGTGCCACCATAGGTTGTCTTAGATAGACATTAGCTAGTGGATCCACTTAAGCTAGAAATTATGATTCCTACCTTGGCAAGTAAGGACACCCCTTTTCGGTGTGGAGTAGACACTGGATTCCATGTTTTAGCTCACATGGTTTCTATGTCAGTTAGGGCTAACTCCCACAATAATGATGAACTAAGGTTACTTCTAGAAGTATTCCACATGTGTTCAAAGATGATTTTTACCTGCATTGACCATGATCATTATTATGTTCCTAACCTCTTATCTTATGTCTTAACTTGGTCTTTGCATATGATGAAAAGTCCGTCTAGCATGATTTTTTTTAACTCTTATGCATTGCTATCATACTTGGTACATTATTTGTACTGACTCATACTCTTGCCTACATTTTTTTAAAATGTAGTGTCCGACTCTCTGAGTCCGCATCCCTGTGTCTAGTAATCACTATTGTAGTTTTGGATATGGTGAGTCGTCATGTTCCGAGGACCGAACCTTTTATTGCTTATTATTTTTACTTTTTAGATATTGTATGTGATGCATGGGTTACATCCCAATCACTCGTGATTGAATAGATGGCTTTGAGACTATTTTGACTGCCACATCATTTTGAGAAACTCTTTTTGATATAAACTGTCTTTTAAACTCTTTAATTCTATTATCTTGTTTATGCATGCTAAGTGGCTTGTGTAGGGCCTCTTGGGATCCTATACACCATGTCACGTTTAGGGTGTACTTTGGGCCGTGACAGTACAAGTTAACTTCCACTCCAGATAAGTGGGATTTTTATCAATGAGTACCTTTCACCCGTTGACCCCCAAAGAAAAACCCAATTCTTCAATTATTGATTTCTACAAAAAAAAACTAGGGTTCATATGATAATCATGTGCTTCATTATATCTTAGTCATTCTACGTGTACAATCTTAATTACATGTTTTTACTTATATTTCAATATAACTATATGTCATCCTCATGATCCCTTGGAATAGGGAAAACCAATGTCTTGAAAGTATGAAAACCAAATTGCATGATTTCCATTCAGGATAGTAGAAAATTATCATGATAAATTAAACACTCAGTGTATCAATTCTACATGTATAAGAAGCTTTCACATATAATATCTATAGTTTAGTATCAATTTTCAGTAATTATGAGTTATTCAATTATTAGTATTATTCATCTGATCAATGTACGTTCAATCAGTAGAATTACTTAGCACCAAGTAGATTTAGGGATAAAGGCTCACCCTTTAGTTAAGACTGAAACCTTTAGTAGCAATTCCTAAATTCTAGAACTACGCCCGTTAAACTTGGATTGACTCCTGAGTCCTTTATAGACATTTGCTTAGTAGTACCATATTTGCTCAAATCAGTCTTTATACCCTAATAAGGGATATTGGGATCTTTTCTATGAGGATTATTGATACACTCAAATTACACCTTCCAAAAGAAGTATAAGAGGTCGTTGTTCAAATAAAGAACCTAACAGAGGTTAGGGTCGATCCCACGAGGAATGAGGTCTAGATATAGCTTAATTATTTATTAGTTGTACTTTTAATAGAGTTATTTCCGTAAGGGGGGGGGAGGATTGTAAAAAAAAGCTTGACTGAATGATTGTAGTAACACGTAACACAGTAAGCAAAACTAGGGTATTTGTGTTCCCTGCAAGTCCTTAACTCAGTAAACCTTATAGTAGTAACTTTGTCTAGTGTCTAGAATGCAAAGTCGGTAAGTTAGATATCGCATAAGTGGATGTTCACCTAAATAAGTGAATTTAACCACACAACTTGGTTCAACTATAGGTGTATACTTTACTAACCCCTACCCTTGACCCCAAATTAGCTATCCCTTGTCCGTTCAAGCTAGTAGATGAGAGTTGGTAGCCTCAAATCTCTATTGTATAATATCTTTTCCCATCTGTTACCCCCTTGGTCTGGCGAGTAGGAATAAGGAGAGTTTTAACGCAGGCCTCCGTTAAAAATCAATCAAAGAAAAGAGAAAAAACAATACATGCATAAACACTATTTAGGAATTACTAGTTATTAGGTCTACTTTGTTAATTTCTCATGGCTCCCACAATCCTAGTTGTGGAATTAGCTACTCATGTTTGGGTGATCACAATTTATATTAATTTAGTTAAGATAAATCATGAACTTAGAATTAGAGTAGTTGAGTATTGGAATCTAAAATTGATGAGCAAAGATGTAATATAAACCAATGATTTAAGAATTAAAATGAAAAAGTGTTTCACAAATTAATTCTCAAAACTCAAAACAAAACTCTACAAACTTAAAAAAATAAACAAAAGACAACTATTTATAGGCATCTAATACTAAATAAAATAAACTAAGAAAACATAGGAAAAATAAGATTCGACAGTCTTTTCTATGACTCACTTTCTACGACTCGTAGGTTTTTCTACGGATTGTAGACACCTCCCGTGGAAGCAGCATTCTCAATATTTCTCTAGACACTTTCTACGGACAGGTCCTACAACTCGTAGAACTTTGCACGGTCCGTCCTGCTCAATCCTAGTCCTAGTACTGGAAACCAAAATCTCTATTTTTTCTACGACTTGGAGCTACGACTCGTAAAAGTTCCTACGGCTCATAGTCCTCTCTCGTGGCTCCATATTTAGCTTCAAAAACCTTTAGTCACATCTATGAATTATTCCTATGGCTCGTAGTTCGACTCATAGGACTCCAAAAACCTGCTGCTTCATTGTAATCTTCAACTCGAACTGCCAAAACATATTTTTCTGCAAAACATAGATAAAATACCATCAAATCAACTAACAAATGCTTAAAAGACATGAAAAACTTCAAGTTTAAAGAATTATAAATACCATAAATCCTCTATACATCAACACCCTCAACTTAAAATCGCTGCTTGTCCTCAAGCGACACTACTAATATATAACCATACTATCTAAAAGAAGTACTAGAATTTAGGTAATCCCACAGTCCTTTCCAAACAACACATCATTTTTTTTCTTCCTTGCACAATGCAATCTTTTAAAACTTAACAAGCTGACACATGCAGATCAATTCATGATATAATTATACAAATGGACCCATTCACATACACAGTAAACCATCACCAAGATAATGACCTTTTCATAATAACACTTGTGCCCCTACTACAAAGAAGTCATGATCTCACACAGATTTTAAAATATTACTTTCAAACAGGGACTCGGTATACACTCGGTCTCAACAAAGAAATACACAACTGTATGTGCACAATACCATAGGTTTACACTTATTTTCAAACTTAGACTCTCGAATAGTTAGATTAGGATCACTATAGGACTTTTTTAGCTTGTAACGTAGGCTCAGGGTCAGGTGTGATATATTTGGATTAGTAGTGACTTTCTGCGCTCTTTGAAATTACATTGGTTTATTTCCTCTTTTCACAACCACTTGGTATTTCACCCCTATTTTCTTTTTCCTCAGTTTTTTAACAATGCTCAGTTGTGACTTTCGCCTTTTCTTTTATTTTCACTACTTTCTTCTTGTTTTCATTCACTTCTTTTTCTTTGCTTTTTTTTGGCCACACCTGATTATCTTCCTTTTTCTCATTACTGTGTTCTTTTATATCCCTTTCTTCTCTCGTTTTCCTCTATGATAGTCACCCTTAACTTAGTCTTGTAGCCTGATTTGAGGTGCACGATGTCCAAGGACGGACCCGAGCTAAAATAAAGGTTAACAATTTACAATGGGGAATGTGAATTGGGTAATTCAATAGAAGGTATATTCAAGGCTCAAAAATTTGGATCAAGGGGACTATTTTCATTTGGTCCGTTGATTTAGGCTTAATGGACTTATTTTTCAACAATGGCCTATGATCCTTTCGTAATTAATAGTTCAATTATCCTAGTAAGACTAATGCGGCATATTCTAGATTGACACATATAGTCAGAATACACAGTGACCTCACATGAAACATGGCACATAGTTTCATTATCAAGTATTAATGTATCCGGTTCATGCTTTAGCTTAAGTCATTGTATCCTATCAATTCATGTCATATCATACAAAGATCCCACACAACTAAGCTATTATTGAATACATATATATCACAAAATTTTGAGGGGTATCATTTATCATCAACTATTGACCATCATGCCCTTTTCTCCTAGACTATATTTACATTATATGATTATATCCTACACATGCCGGTTCAACAGAAATTAAAAAGTCCTTGGGAAAAAAGAATACATGAAAGAATACCCCAAGGAAAGATTCGATTGTCCGGGCTATTTAGACTTCACCTAGACACTCTCAAGCAGTTCATCCCACCCCATATGAAAAATAGTGCAATGTCCCTAATGCACTAAAAAGTAAAAAACGGAGGGTGAAGACAAACCTATGGCGACTAAGCATCAATGTACTAACTAGAGGCATGTGGGCCCATTGGTGCGGAACCTAGTGCATCAACATGTGCCGCTGGATTAATATGGGGGCACCATCAGTAATACCCTCAAAGATAAAAGCTCCAACCATCTATTGCCTAACCTTCTCTAATCTCGTCTCCTCAGACTAAATCAAATCATGTTGGGCCGCCTCGACTACACGCTACTCTTTCTTCTTCACTCTCTCAACAAACTCATCTCAAATAGTAGTGTCGGACAGTGTGAACTTTCCAGCTGCATGGGAAGTTTACTGTATCCCAAAAAGATCTATGAAAACCTCATCTGTAGGGTCCAGGAGTGAGGGACTAGGGGGTGGAGGTGGTGGGTCAGCAGCTAGTGCGGTCTCTTTGGACCAGAGCTTATCTAACTCCATTCTGAAACTCTGATGATCTGCACTCAGAGTGGTCTGGGGTCGGCTAAAATCCTCAACTCAAACGCATCAAGCCTCACCTGTGTGGCATAGTTTTGCTCCACCCTCACAGTCCGTATCCTCATATCAAACTGCTCAACCACTGCTCAGACCCAAAGTCTAAGCTGCTAAGGTAATTGAGTCATCTGGGCCTTAGTGCAAGTCTGTCTCTACTCCAACCTTTGAAATCTGTTAGCTGACACTGTAAAAAAATCCAATGTAGCAGGCAGAGCACATAGTGTGCTAGTAGAAAATGCTGATATAGAGGTAGGAGTGGTCTCTATCGCCTAAATAGTGGTGGTGTCCTACTTAGGAATGTCTCCATCTCTGGGCTGCATAGTGGCTGACATCACATCATCTTGAGCATGCTCATCCGAGGTACTCATCTTGGTGCGACCGAGTTAGAATCATCTCTTATCAGCCCAACATCCAGAGTCTTAGTCACATCCGTCAGTGGGTCAACTTTTATGATCATAGGCACCGTGGACTCCCTACACAAACAAAAAACAAACAAGGGAAGTGGAGAGTAGTAGTACCCCTAACAATCTGCTCATGAATCTCTGCGATTAGTAGTCGAGCAAACTCGATCTTGTAGCCTGCCATCAAACACACCACTATCACCACTCGGTCTAAAGTTAGGTGGTTATGCGCAATGGGGGGGGGGGATAGTTGAAAACATACTATGGACCACCAAAATTTAGCCATGAAATGCAGCGTGGCCTTCCTGATGAGGACTGGACTGAGTACCCAGTCTGCATCAACGCCCTCGTCTACTATGTACCCCGCTATCCATCTCAGCAAATCTTGCTTTTGAGTCGAATCTTTCATCACATTTTTTGTCAAGGAACATCTTCATTTGGTAATCGAACTCAGCAGTACAGGAATTATACTCGTAGGCTGGTCCATGGAGGAGCCGTCGGATGGTACGCTCAGATATGTTAATTGGGATCTCCCAGACTAGGGTGCTTAATAATGGGGGATTCTCAAGCTCCTTAGCTTTCTTAGGCATGTTCTTCCTTATGGTCACCGCGTAAGATGTGTAAAACTCTTGAACTATGGTGAAACTATATTTTCCTGGAGGGTCTACCATCCACTCATATCTGTGTCACTAGAATAATGCATGTATCTCTGGCACAGTGTGAAGAGTCCCAATCAGTATTCGCAGCTCCTCTGTGATAGGCCAACTGTTCTTGCCCTTGTCTTTCTGGCGGATTGCCTGCTGGTATAATTCGAACATGCCTTGTACACATCACCAGTTGGGCTACCCCGAGACTCGTACTGTCTATGGGGGTAACTTAGGTGATGCTGCCACTTCTCTGGACTTTAAAGAGCCGGAGTTGGACTCTTAGAAAGATTGTGAACAGAGTCTAGCCATGACTGTGATATACCACTATCATCCCCCGAATCTTTTTCTCCTACATCAGACTGGGGAGAAGCAGGTGTTGTGGGTGAGGAAACATTGAGCGGCTCAAGAACTATCATCATTTTCCTTGTTTGTGTCCGAGTAGTTTGGGGCTCCGGACTCAATGAGTAAATCAGTGTCCAAGTTATAGTTGACTTCAGACCCACTATGTTCTTCCTTAGATGGTGAGTCATGAAACCAAGACTTGACTGGAGTCCCAGACCTCTTAGACAGTGTGGTGGATTTTCCCCCACGTCTTGGCATCGTACCTATGGAATAACTTATTAGTAACTAGAAAGTACAAAAACAAAGCAAAGAAACTGAAAAACAAAATCTAAACAAATCAATAAAATTTTACTGGTAGTGCATAATCTTTCGATCTACGTAAGGGTTCCTACAAACCATAGAATGTTCTATGGACCGTAGGACCATGTCGTAGAAAGTAAGGCCTAAAAACATGTTTTAGAAGTTGGAACTACGGATGTACATGACAGTTTGTCAAAGTTTCTCCAGATTGTATGTCAATTCATACTTCCTTACATGAGCTACTTGAATTTGTATTTTTGGGACTATCAGGTTATTCTACAACGGTAGAAGTTTCTACGAATCGTAGACATGCTCATATTCCTCACTAATTTTTTTTTTTATATCATCTTCATACGAGTCCTATCTACAATCCGTAGAGGTTTATACGACCCATAGATACTACTCGTAATGGACATGGTTAGAAATTTTGATCACTAGACCCTAAGTCTTGTCTATGAAGGGCAACTATGGACCTTAGAAAACTCTACGATCCGTAGAAGACCTTCGTATTTGACAACTCCCCAGGTCAATATCTCCATAAAACATGACCACTTCAAAATTTTAATTACTAATAGCTCAACCTATACTCTAAACATAGATATGCATCAAATTGACTACAAACAATCATAATATCATCACCGCTAGGGTTTGTGCACATATATATCTAGCCAATCAAAAAAAAATTAATCCGTAGTTCAGGTTTAATTAACTCCAAGTTCGACAACATAAACAAAAAATGATTGAAATCTTACCTTAATGTGTTGAACGTGAAATCGTGTTTATTAAATTTCTAGACCTTTTTTATCTTTTCCCTACTGACCTGCGACCACTGTGGAGGTAAAAATAATGTGGAAGTGGGGAATTTGATAATGGAGATGGTGAATGTAATGGATTTGTGGGGGTTTGATGGTGGTTGGATAATGGGAATGGAAACAGTTGGGAGGGGAAGTGGAGGGGTTATAACGATTGGGAGTGTGGGATGAACTTAAAATAAGGAAAAAATTAAAAGAATGTGACTTTTAAATTCCCTTTGGATCGCAGGGTCGGGTCAGCTTATTTAAAGTTACTGGCCATCATGAAATTCAATTTTCAGACCATAGGAATTTCTATGATCCGTAGAAAGCTTTTGTAGGTCGACTCAATACTTAGTTAAATTTGGGAAACATACCTCGAGTCTACGAGTACAGACTACGGACCCAAGAAATTTCAACGATTTGTACTGTGTGTAAACACCTTATTTTTGACCGAAACCAAAAGTCTACACCATTTTAGTGCTCAAATTATTTCTTGTAGGTTAAAATTGAATTATTTAAATTTTACTTCTTCTCAGTGAATCTATTTTAAAAGAGTTAAAAAAATCACTTTTAAGGATAAATATTATTTTAATATCAATTTAAAAAAATATAAAAGAAGAAAGAAAACCTACCAAAGAAAAAATGTTTTTAATAAAGATGAATAAAAACAAAAACAAAAAGAATGTACAATTAAATGAACAAATAAAGAAAAAGGGGAAAAGAATAAAGAGAAAGAAAATAAAGAAAAAAAGAAAACAACAAACAAAAGAAAATAAATTAAAAAAAGAAGAAGGTAATCAAAATAAGGAAAGAAAGAAAGAAAGAGAAATTTAAAAAAGGAAAAAAAACGTGTAAAAAGGAAAGAGAAAGAAAAGAAAGAAAAAATTAATTAAAAATCTTCGCCAAAAAGCAGTCCTAATCCCTTTAGAATTTTTTCCTAAAACTAATCTCAAATCCCATAAAACCTTCTCTCCTATTTTAAATCCAACTAAAAAAAAGGTAATCCTAAAGTTACTCAAACTCTAAAAATCTAATCCTACATTAATACTAATTCCTATTAACTAGATCCCTATATATACCCTAATCATCAATCATCACTTAGAATACTTATCAATCACTCATCAAATTATCAACACAAGAATACAGTACAAACAAGGAAAAAAAGTCTTCTTTTATCTTCTTTTTTTGAGAAAAGAGTGATAATTAGGGAAATCAAGTTTGGGTCCTTGTTCAAGTTTTCATCTGCGGTTATTGATTCAAGAAAATATTTACGAAAGGTCAAAATTCAAATCTGTAAAGGTCTATCTCTTGACTTTACTAAATTTCGTTTGAATAAATTTGCGTGTTTTTACATAATCTTTTTTAGTATATGATGTATGATGTTGTTTTCATTCTAATCTAGTAATTTTTGTGCGCTCATGAATTTAAAATTAACAACTCAACTATACTATGATGTGTCTTAAAAATAAATAAAAAAGTGATAAAAATATGTAGATAAATCATTTTTTTATATTTAAGAAAACACATACATGTTTATATTTAAGCGAATTCAAGATTTATTTTTATTTTTTTTAAAATAACTTAACAGTATCTTTGTTTGAGAATGTAGCAAAAATTAATATGTTTAATTAAATGTGTACATATTATTTTTTAAGAATAAGATAGATATTTTAACTTAATTTAATTTTTTGATTTAGAAATAAAATAAAATTGTTAGTTACACTTTTAATTATTCTCCTTGATCGACTATGTCAAAATTAAGGTCACAACATTGTGTATTGGGTAAGATTAATGAAAGTTCAACAAAATCTAAAGTGAATCATAGGAATAATTAATAACACAATTTATTCAAAAAATTAGTTTAAGCCAAGTATAAGTTAATAAAACAACCGTGGTAGAACCACATGATTCGAGGGATACCTAATACCTTCCCCTCGATCAACAAAATTCCTTACCCAAATTTCTAGTTCGTAGTCCATTAAATAATAGAGTAAAAACTTTCCTTTGATTAGGGATTTCAATATGGTGACTTGGAACACCAAAACTCAATTCCAAGTGGCGACTCTATAAATAAATAATCCCTTATCAAAACGTCACATTAATTGGAAAAACCTTTTTCAAACCCTATAAGTGTGGTAAAAAAAGGGGTGTGACAGATGTCGACTCTGCCGGGGAATGTCAGAATTTGAGCATTGAAATATTGACTTGTACTTGACTTATGTTATATTCATAAGTATTTTATATGTGTTAACTAATATGCAACTGTAGACAATAAAATTCGCGTCGAGAAAATAATAATCAAGAATGGAAAATAATTACAACAATCATTTTATTGATTTAAAGTGCGAGTGTGACAATCTCTATGATTCCTCTGAATTCGCCTTTTCAAATATAAATTCAGGGGCTCTTGAAGCTGATCTTGAATTTGAATTTAACTTGAACTTAATCTTGATCTTGATCTTGAACTTAAACTTTATTTTGATCTTGACTTCTAGTTGATTTCAAGTGCTTCGAGCTTGATCTTGAATCTGGTGGTCTTGATCGTGATCGTTGTTGAACTTGAATTTTATCTTGATCTTAACTTCTAGTTGAATCCAAGGGCTTCGAGCTTGATCTTGAATCTGGTGGTCATGATCTTGATCGTTCTTGAACTTGATCTTTATCTTGATCTTGACTTCTAGTTGAATCCAAGGGCTTCGAGCTTGATCTTGAATCAGGCGGTCTTGATCTTGATTGTTCTTTAACTTGAACTTTATCTTGATCTTGACTTCTAGTTGAATCCAAGGGCTTCGAGCTTGATCTTGAATCTGGCGGTCTTGATCTTGATCGTTCTTGAACTTGAACTTTATCTTGATCTTAACTTCTAGTTGAATCCAATGGCTTCGAGCTTGATCTTGAATACAACGGTCTTGATCTTGATCGTTCTTGAACTTGAACGCTTGAAATCTTGAATTTTTGATCTTGTAGAGAAATCTATGGCTTTTGATCCACGAGCTTTCTCTAGCTTTTTGTTAGAATTCTTGAACTTGTAGAGAAATCTGTGGCTTTTAATCCACGAGCTTTCTCTAGCTTCTTGTTAGAATTCCTGGTTCCTTTTCTGAATTATGAGGACCCCTATTTATAGTTTTAAAATAGAGGAGTTGTGATTGGAATAGGATTCCCTTCGGCCAATCAGATTTAAGTGACATGGCATATGGGCATTATGGAGCGGTCTTTTATTAAATCCATATTTATTATATTTAAATAATTTACTCAATTATATTAATTCATATTTATTTGGACTAATATATTCATGAATTTAATATAATCCGAATCATTTTATAAATTTATATAATTTTAAGTGACTATAAATGCCCCCTTCTTCAAGTCTTGTCGAGATATTTTATCTTTCCAAGACTAGGCTTGAAGAATTTGTATACTTCAACTTGCAGACTTGAAGAATTTAAAGGCTTCAACTTGCATACTTGGAGATTTTGAAGACTTCATCTTGAAACAATTTTTATTCATAGGGGTTTGCCCCATTGAGTCACCACCATTTGGTGCAAGTTTGAAGTTTGATAAAAGATTAATCATAGCTTTAACTTTCATGTGACAGATCAAGTGGGAACATGTACTTTTTTGACACTCATGCAACTGAAATTAGGATATATTCTAAGCGCCTACGTACCTCAGTGAAGAGGATCAAGTCACAACATAGTTCTGAGAGAATGTTTTTTTGTGTATGTCGTACACAATTTATACTCTTACGGACCAACAGTGACATGCAGTTTAGGCTCGTACCTTAAGGAGAATTTATACTTGAATATTTAACTCTAATTTTAAGATCTTTGTGACATACAGTTTGAACTCGTGTTTTAAAGAGCATTTCAGCTTAAAGATTTAACTCAAATTTAAAGAGCTTTATGACATACAGTTTAAGCTCGTGTTTCAAGGAGTATTTCATCTTGAAGATTTAACTCAAATTTGAAGAGCTTTGTGACATGCAGTTTAAGCTCGTGTTTCAAGGATCATTTCAACTTGAAGATTTAACTCAAATTTGAAGAGTTTTGTGACATACAATTTAAGCTCGTGTTTCAAGGAGCATTTCAACTTGAAGATTTAACTCAAACTTGAAGATTTAAGTGATATACAGTTTAAGCTCGTGTTTCAAGAAGCATTTCAACTTGAAGATTTAACTCAAATTTGAAGAGCTCTGTGATATACAGTTTAGGCTCGTGTGTCTAGTAGCATTATAACTTGCAGTTTATGCTCATGCGATGAGGAGCATTATAACTTGCAGTTTAGGCTTATGCGTTAAGGAGCGTCTAGATATACATTGACTCTTCAAATTCATCTCCGGATGCAGACTTGCCCCCACCTTGGAGTTCTTCTATATCTTCATCTTCATGAGGTCCATAGACATGAGATCGTTGATCTTCTCTTAAAGTCAAGCTTAATTCCATGTCATGTGCACGAGTTGCTAACTCTTCGAATGTATTGGGCTTTAATCCTTGCAAGATTTAGTGAAGACCCCAATTCATGCCTTGGATGCACATTTCAATGCTAGAAGTTTCACTAAGGCGATCTTTGCAGTTGAGGCTCAAACTTCTCCAGCGATTGATAAAGTCAACAACTAGCTCATATTCACCTTGACGAGCCTTTGTAAGTTCAATCATGCTAACGACGCGTCTTGTGCTATAGAAACGATTGAGGAACTCTTGCTCTAACTGCTCCCAACTATCTATAGAATTTGGTTCGAGATCTGTGTACCAATCAAAGGCATTTTATTTGAGAGATCGAACGAACTCTTTAACAAGATAATCACTATACGTCCCAGCATCATTGCAAGTTTCGATAAAGTGTGCTATATGTTGTTTGGGATTTCCTTTGCCATCAAATTGTTGAAGCTAAGGAGGTTGATAGCCCTCAGGCATTTTCAAGTTATCAATTCTTTGTGTATATTGCTTTGCATATGTGGGAAAAATTTGGATGGAGACTCGGATTTCTCTTTGATAGTCTCTATGATAAAGTCCTTTAATTGATCAATGGGAATTAAACCTCCAGCTGAGAGATGAATCTCTTTGATCTTTGTTTGCTTTATGCAAGACTCTCCTTCGTCTTGAATTCTAAGAAAGTTCAAAGATTCTTGACTCGATCTTCTTTTGATCATGTTATCCATCTTATTTTTTAGCTTGGAAAGTTTAGAATCTTGTTCGTGAGAACACTTCGTCAAGCCTTCAATTGCTTTAGTCAAGCTTGCTAGTCGTTCTTCCATAGTGCAAGTCATTTTGATATTCTTTGATGCTTGAAAAGTTGAGATGAGAGGTAGAGATTGTCCCACTGGGCGTGCCTGAATTTGTAGATAATAAAATTCGCATCGAGAAAACAATAATCAAGAACGGAAATTAAATACAACAATCGTTTTATTGATTTAAAGTGTGAGTGTTACAATCTCTATGATTCCTCTGAATTCGCCTTTCCAAATATAAATTCAAGGGGTCTTGATCTTGATCTTGAATTTGACTTTAACTTGAACTTAATCTTGATCTTGATCTTGAACTTAAACTTTATGTTGATCTTGACTTCTAGTTGATTTCAAGGGCTTTGAGCTTGATCTTGAATCTGGTGGTCTTGATCTTGATCGTTGTTGAACTTGAACTTTATCTTGATCTTGACTTCTAGTTGAATCCAAGGGCTTCGAGCTTGATCTTCAATCCGACGGTCTTGATATTGATCGTTCTTGAACTTGAACTTTATCTTGATCTTGACTTCTAGTTGAATCCAAGGGCTTCAAACTTGATCTTGAATCAGGCGGCCTTGATCTTGATCGTTCTTGAACTTGAACTTTATCTTGATCTTGACTTCTAGTTGAATTCAAGGGCTTCGAGCTTGATCTTGAATCCGGTGTTCTTGAACTTGAACTTTATCTTGATCTTGACTTCTAGTTGAATCCAAGGGCTTCGAGCTTGATCTTGAATCCATCGGTCTTGATCTTGATCGTTCTTGAACTTGAACGCTTGAAATCTTGAATTTTTGAAGTCGTAGAGAAATCTGTGGCTTTTGATCCACGAGCTTTCTCTAGCTTCTTGTTAGAATTCTTGAACTTGTAGAGAAATCTTTGGCTTTTAATCCACGAGCTTTCTCTAGCTTCTTGTTAGAATTCTTGGTTCCTTTTCTGAATTATGAGGATCCCTATTTATAGTTTTAAAATAGAGGAGTTCTGATTGGAATAAGATTCCCTTCAGCCAATCCGATTTAAGTGACATGGCATATGGGCCTTATGGAGCGGACTTTAATTAAATTCATATTTATTATATTTAAATAATTAACTCAATTATATTAATACATATTTATTTGGACTAATATATTCATGAATTTAATATAATCCGAATCATTTTATAAATTTATATTTAATAAATTTTAAATGACTACACCTACGTGTTTGCCTTTTTATTGCTTTGATAATGTTGAACTATGATATAATATCTTCTCTCGCGCATCCCTTTGAGTCTTCAATAATACCATTACGGAAATTGGGACTGCGCACCCATTTCTGTCAAGAAACCAGTGGATCTTTGGTCCATGGTGAAGGAATTTAATCACACATGTTTAGGATGGGGAACACCCACGCACAAAGCCAGAAAGCGCTGCTACCGGTACGTTGCTACTCCCCAACTCGAGTTGTCCGCTCTTTTTACTGCTAGTCTAGATATGTTTCTCCATCAAGTTTAACCTTAGTAAGAACTAAAACCATATATGATATCCATGTTAAGTTCCATTTTAACTGCATCATGTGCATTTAACTTAGCGGGACTCAACATAGGGGCTGGGTCCGTCTAGGACATGTACCTTTACTTGAGACCATCATTACATTTTTGTACTACTTGTTGTATCATGCGAAAGACTATAACAAATGTTGACCGACTTTAGGGTAATTAACAAATTAAGTTTTTTTTCACTTTCAATAAATAATTCAAAAATAAAATAAATACATAAAATTCAAAACCTCAAACTTCTTTTATTATCAAAATAGCGAGTGTTTTTTTATACAGTAATGATAGTGCATACTTGTATATACATATAATATAATAATAAAAAAATAATATTTTCATTTGTTTATGTATATATGTACTTTTACTTTAAAATAAATAATATATATATGTTTTCAAAGATAGTCCTTCAGAGTGTAGCTTATTTTTTCTTCTTCATGATTCTTTTTTAAATTTGACATGTAAATGAGGTACAAAAAACACAATCGCTTATTAAATTTGTCTCCTTATCCGATCATTCTCGCCGAAACTGCCTAAGCTTCTCCTAAAGGAAGTCAACAAGGGTCGTTTTCAAAGTAGTGACCACTTTAGGCATCTAGAGTCATCTTTCATTTTTTTCTATTTTATTTATTTTGTTATTATTTTTATTTTTTTATTCTACTCTGATTTAGGTGATTTCCTTTTAACTCTTTTAGAATGATAAAAAATTGTTTGTGTTAAATAAGTCAAACCCGATTTTAAATCTCGAGTTCTTTCCCAATCAGGTAATCATGAGACCTATGAGATGTGATAAGAGGCCAAGAGACGAAGTAGTTGAAAGGGTCAATGATCCCCCAAAATTTATGATGACAAATAAAACCCCACCACTACTCATGGCTTGGTGGAACAACATGCATCAGTTTAGGCGAACCGAGATATTTAAAAATCTTGGTTTTCTCACAGATATCATGAGGTTTAGTCCTAACAGAGATTCCGAGATATTTAAAAATCTTGGTTTTCTCACAGATATCATGAGATTTAGTCCTAACAGAGATTTGATCGAGGCTTTGATTCTGTTTTGGAATTCTACAAACAATGTCTTTTGCTTTAGCAATTTTGAGTTGACGCCCACATTGGAAAAATTGGGTGGTTTCATAGGTTTAGGCAGGGATCTCCGAAGTAAAACACTCATAGCCCCAAGGAACGTTAGCGGGAACAAATTTTTAGAGAAAATGCATATCATCCATCCTGATATGGAGTGTTTCGATAATGATTGGGTTTCTTTGGAATTCGTATTCTCAAGATATGGAAGGAAAGAAGGATTTTCGGAATACGAAAGAAACTTAAAAATGGACAACACCTCCCTACATGGGAAAAGCATAGACAAGAAGCGTTCATGGTGGCCTTTTTAGTAACCATGGTTTTTCCGAGAAAAGATAAAAAAATATGTATTCTTCTGTTAGGAATAGTCACTGTTATGATGAAGAAAAAGAATTCTACTATCTTGCCGATGATGCTAGTTGATATTTATTGTGCTTTGACCAAATGTGGAGAAGGAGAAGACTATTTTGAAGGTTGTTGCATTCTATTGCAAATGTGGTTTCTGGAACACTTATATCGCCACCGTTTTTCGATAGATTTCAAATCTGATTGGACAAATTATATTTTAAGTCACCTAGATAGGATGAAGGAATTAACAGACAAATTGCCAAAAGGTGTCAAACCGTGGATACTTTATCTTCTTAAATTAACTGCATTTGATATTAGCTGGAACTACCACTAGTTCCCTTCGAGTGAAGTAATTGTTATGTCCTCCTATCATCCATTCTTTGTTTTAACAGTCCTTCGAGGATTTCAATCATACACACCTCTTCGAGTGCTACGCCATCTAGGACAATGGAAAATTTTACCTATGGCTGAGGACACCCAAAGTTTCGTATGGGAGGTGACCTGAGGATCAACATCGAGAATCGGAAGCTCAAAAAGTTTGGAGTGGTAATCGAACTTTAAGCTCAAAAGATATGGTAGACGATCGTATCCAGGGAGAAGTGGATCCCGCATACCTCCATTGGTTTTTTGATCAATCCCCTCTCAAAGTAAGGACTGAAGGATCTGTGCAAGAAGCAATAGACCGGGAAGCTGAGATTGAGGTGAGGATTAAGCAATCCCACCTCGAGGTTGTAGAAAATTACCAATCTACTATACATATTCTGAAGAAGGATCTAAAAAAAGCTAAAGGAGATCTGGCACAAGTAGAGGCAAAATTAAAAACTACAGGCAGGTTGGCCTAAGAAAGAGTTGAGAGAGAATATCTCCCCACCATTCAAAAACTAGATGAGTATTTAGACATCGCGACAGGAGCTATGGAGCAACAAAAGAATGCATTTGAAGAAGAAAAGGCTTTGCATTAATACATAAACTCTAGACTCCAAGTTCAAATAAAATCCTCCATGAAACGTGAAAGGGAAATATCGAAGAACTTTTCAACTCATCAGGCAGAGGTTGACGCCGAAAAAGTCAATGGATGATTGAGCGAGGTGCACTTTATAAAAAAATTGAAGAGTTTCAGGCACGCGAACACAATTTAAAGCATGATGTCTATACTACTCAACATTAGCTGCAAAATTGCCATGAGAATATGGAGCAAGCCAAGGGACAAGTACTTCATCTCATAGAAAATCTAGTTGATGTCTATGATGCCTATCTACATCGATATGATGAAAGCCTGGGGAGACAAGCACGCACCCTCGCCCCGCATCTACCAACCGTATTGTCCAAAGTATATTCAACTCTAGGAGGCAATTAAAGCACAAAACACTTTGGAAAAACATCTAGGGTCATGATAATAGTAGTTCTTTAGAGTCTATTTAGTTTAAAGTTTCTTTTAGTTATTTCAAGTTTGTTGCTTTTCTAGTTCCATTTTTAGAGTCATTTGTTTTTTTTCGTTTTGGTTTTTTCTTTATACAACATTCCAAGAATGGATGAAAAAGACTCTTTTTTAATGACTTATTTTTTTATCATTTTTATTATTTTAATCCTTCTTCTATCGAATATAATTACTTACAATAATAGTAATAATAACTTTAAAAAAACATTTGCAAATATATAAGGTAAAAATAATGAAAATTCTCCCAAAGCCTGGATGAAACTTGACAGCCTGCATAAGCACATACCAGAATTGAAATCATTCTTTAGATACACATGCATGATATTTATCAAATATGAAATCCTATGATATTTTGTTTCGTATAAAGAAAACAAAAGGTGTTTTGTTTGTGGTTAAACTGACATCTCATCCATATAACACAAGGTCTAAGGGAAAGGAGAAAATGACGAATAAAGATGGAACAAAGTCTGATAATGAAGAAACGCAAAATCAATTGATTCAACAGGATCTGTATCAACTGATGAGATAAAGATGTTGAGACAACAAATGGTTGAAATGTACCAAGCCTGGATAAATGGGTAAGCTCCACCTTCTTAAATCCCTGGAATTTCAGACGTGACTTTGCCAATTTCCACCCAAGCTCCAGCAAGTGATCCACTCTACCCACTTGGTTTCAATCCACACGCTAACACATCAAACATTCCTGGAACTTCCACATTACATCCTACGAATGCACCTCTCTCATAAATAATCCCCTTTTCATTCCTACTGCTCTAACTTCTACAATCCCTCAGTCGACGCCAATACAAAAAGTCCAATAACGAGCCGAAAGTTCATAATGACCAATATTCTCCTGAATTAAATTTTAAACTTCCAGACTCGTACTACCCTACTCAACAATACGGTTCTCCTATAACAATAGAGAGAGCTAATAAGAACGAGGAACAAGAAGAGATGGCCAAAAAAATGAAAAGCTTGGAACAAAAAATGAGGAATATGCAAGGGCTATGAAGGAGCAAAAGTGTTTCCTTCAAGTACTTTTGTATTTTCCCTGATGTCCATTTACCTCTGGGATTTAAAATTCCAATGTTTGACAACTACGATGGCCACGGTGACCCTTTGGCTCATTTGAAAAGGTTTTCTAATCAACTGAGAGGAGCAAGAGGGAAAGAAGAACTACTTGTGGCGTATTTTGGAGAAAGTCTTATGGGGTTAGCCTCTGAATAGTTTATTGATCAAGATATTTCCCGTTGGCATGTTTGGGATCACATGGCTTAGGATTTTGTCCAGCAATTTAATTACAATATTGATATTTTCCTAGAGCGGAATTCGCTCGCTAACATGAAAAAGAGGCCAACTGAAAGCTTCAGGGAGTATGCCATAAAATGGAGAGAGCAAGCAGCTAGAGTCACGCCCCCTATGAAGGATCATGAATTAATTGATGTTTTCATCCGGGCTCAAGAACCTAAATACTTTCATTATTTACTCGCCGCGATAGGTAAACCTTTCACCGAAGAAATTAAGATTGGATAAATGGTAGAGAATGGAATTAAATCTAGGAAAATTTTGTGTCAAACAACCCTTAAAGCCACCACACAAGCAATTCAAAATGGCCCCATTGGTTTGGGAAATCAAAAAAAGAATAAGGAAGGAGCTATGATGACGTCAGGGCCTGGAAACCCTCAAAGAGAGTCGAACCTTCCTTACACAAAAATCCAACAGGGACAATATGACTCCCCCCAACATTATTATCCAAATCAGGGCCCTCATTACAAAATTGAACCTCTCCAATATCAACACCCAGACATATCCCCAATCCCCTCATCGCCAACAATGGCGAGCTCCACCTCCACAAAGCATCCATCAACAACAATAGAATTTTGAAGCACCTCGTAATCCCCATCCTAAGATAGATTACATAATAGAGCAAGGTCAGAGAGAGAACTTCACTCTAATTGGGGAATTGTACACGAGCCTATTACGAAAATTAATACAATTGGGATTGATTGAACCTATCATGCCGTATAATGTAAATTCTAATGCAAGAGGATTTGACACTACTGTCAGGTGTGAGTATCACTCAAAAACCCAAGGTCACAGTATAGAGAATTTTTGGACTTTGAAAAGACCCATTGAAAAACTTATTAACGATAAAACAAATGTGGTACATAACGAGGAGGCCCAAATGTTGCTAGCAACCCATTCGTAATCACAACAATGTGTATGTCGTGGAACTGATTTTCGATGATGAGGAATACATGCCAATAAATAGATCAGTAATGAAAATTTAAACCTCAACGAAAGAGTTGAATATTGAATCAAAATCCACAGTAAGGGCACCGTTAATCACAAAGGGTGCAATTTTTGTTGCAAATTCTAGAGATCTGATTTCCCACATCCCCATGCCTTTTACTACATATAAAGAGAATCAAGACTTGTCTGACCAGACTGACGTAGGAAAAATACGCCAAGGTCTTAGGGAAATATTCTATGAGGTAAACATGATTCGTTTGGGTGGAAGCTTTAGTCCCGTGAATATTCAACCTATTGACCCAGACGTCAAGCTAACCAACTGGAAAACCACTAATCTCCACACAAAGAAGGAGTCTTGGCTGTTTATTTTTCTTTCATATTTTCTCTCGCATTTGGATTATTCTCAAGGTTGCAGTCTTAGTATTTTAGTTTCTTTGCTTTGATATTTAACTCATCCATCCTTTCCAATTCAATTATTTTTTTGTTCCGTATTTAATTACGCCTCTCTCTTCTCTAACCTTCACTATTTCATCTCATTTCAGTCTTTTTAGTATCAACTTTAATAACATGACATGCGTGCATAACTTACATCCAGATCCTAAGGGGTTATCTAAACTCGAAACAATGAATCAAGAGGTTCACGAATATGATGAACGTGAGGCTCTTGAAGAAGTAACGAGACAATTAGATCAATTTGAGAATAAATCCAAGCCTAATCTAAATTAAACTGAGGCAATTAACTTGGAAACCCCTGAAGAATTTAGAGAAACAAAGATAAGCATTCATGTCGAGAAAAAAATTAGGGATGACATTATTCCGATTTTGTTCGAATATAAAGATAATTTTGCTTGGTCTTATGATGATATGCCGGGTTTGAGTACTGATCTAGTAGTCCACAAACTCCCTATCTATCCTGATTTTGCGCCAGTGAACAAAAGCAAAGAAAATTCAAAGCAAATTTAAGCGATAATATTAAGGAAGAAATCATGAAACTACTAAATGCTAACGTGATCAGGGTTATCCGATACACCACATGGTTAGCCAATGTCGTGCCCGTACCAAAGAAGGTTGGGAAGACTAGGATTTGTGTTGACTATAGGGATCTAAACAAAGCAAGTCCTAAAGACAATTTTCCTTTACCTAACATCCATATTCTACTCGATAATTGCGCCAAACATAAAATATAATCATTTGTGGATTGTTACGCTGGGTTTCACCAAATTCTGATGGATGAAGAAGATGCGGGGAAAACTGTTTTCACTACTGCATGGGGTACTTATTGTTATAGGGTCATGCCATATGGTTTGAAGAATGCAGAGGGGACTTACATGAGGGCTATGACTACTATCTTTCATTTCATGTTGCATAAATAAATTGAAGTACATGTCGATGATGTGATCATTAAGTCTAACACTCAAGCCGATCATGTGCGTGATTTAAGAAAGTCTTTTAAAAGATTGCGAAAGTATAATCTAAAGCTTAATCCCGCCAAGTGTGATTTTGGAGTCCCATCTAGAAAGCTTTTGGGTTTTATAGTTAGCTGAAGAGACATTGAATTAGACCCTTCAAAGATAAAAGCTACTCAAGAGTTGTCTCCCCCCAAAAACAAAACTGAAGTCATGAGTTTTCTTGGAAGATTAAATTACATTAGTAGGTTCATCGCTCAACTCACCATTACATGCGAGATGATATTCAAGGTTTTTAAAAAGGATGCCGCTGTCAAATGGACAAGCGAGTGCCAAGAAGCATTTGACCAGATCAAAGAATATTTGTCAAACTCTCCCGTACTAGTCCCGCCAGAACTGGGTAGGCCCTTATTTTTGTATCTAAAAGTGATGGATAACTCTTTTGGTTGCGTCTTGGGACAACATGATTCCACAGGCAAAAAAGAACAAGCAATCTTTTATTTGAGCAAAAAGTTCACAAGTTATGAATTAAAATACACTCTCTTGGAAAGGACATGTTGTTCCCTAACGTGGGTCGCTCAAAAATTGAGGAACTATCTCTCGTCCTACACAACTTATCTGATTTCTCGAATGGATCCTCTGAAGTACATCTTCCAGAAACATATGCCAACGGGAAGATTGGCAAAGTGGAAGATTCTACTCTCAGAGTTTGACATTGTATACATCACCCGTACGGCTATGAAAGCACAAGCATTGGCCGATCACTTAGCGTAAAATCCAATCGATGATGATTATGAGCCTTTAAGGACTTACTTTCCTGATGAAGAGAATAATTCCAATGACGGAGAAATTCGAGACAACAATTATGCGTGGAAATTATACTTTGATGGAGTTGTCAATAATAATGGTGTAGGTGTCAGAGTAGTTCTTAAGTCACTAATCGGGCATCATTATCCCACCACAACCCGACTCCATTTCTTCTGTACCAATAACACAGCAGAATATGAATCTTCTATCATGGGTTTAAACATGGCAATTGACTTAGATGTACATTAGTTAGTAGTGTTGGGAGACTCGGACTTGGTCATTCGATAAGCTCCAGGAGAATGGGAAACTCGAGACATTAAGCTCTTCCCATATAACCAATGTCTAGATGACCTCAACAAAAAGTTCAAGCTTATAAAATTTAGATATATTCCAAGATTTCACAATGAGTTGGCTGATGCTTTGGCCACCCTAGCCTTAATGCTTCCATACCAAGGTGACAATTACATCGACCTATTGGAGATTCAGATTAGCGATCGACATGGTTATTGCAATACAATTGAAGTAGAGCCAGATGGTGAACCATGGTATCCTGATATCAAACATTTCATAAAAACAAAGGAATATCCAGTACACGCCAATAGAGATCAAAAGAGAACTATTTGGTAACTTTCAAATAGTTTCATTTTGAGTGGGGATGTTTTATATAAAAAGACCCCAAATTTGAATTTGTTGAGGTGTTTGAACTTTCAAGAAGCTGAAATGATCATGAATGAAATATACTCGAGAGTATGCGGCCCACACATGTACGGATATGTTATGGCTAAAAAGATTATGCGGGCAGGATACTATTTGCTAATCATGGAGCGAGATTGTTTCTGCTTTGTTCGCAAGTGTCACCAATGCCAAATTCATAGTGATTTGATTCACTCTCCCTCATCAGAGTTGCACTCCATGTCTGCTCCTTGGCCTTTCGTTGCATGGGGCAGAGACATTATTGGGCCCATCGATCCAAAAGCTTCTAATGGAAACCGTTTATTCTAGTTGCCGTTGATTACTTCACCAAATGGGTGGAGGTAGTAACTTTCAAATCACTCACCAAGAAAATGGTGGTATTCATTCAAACATTATATGTCGTTTCGGTATTCCAAAGACCAATAATGCCACCAACCTTAATAGACATATGATGAAAGACGTATGTGAGCAATTCAAAATTGTACGTCGCAATTCCTCCCCATATCGACCCAAAGCAAACGGGGCTGTAGAAGCAGCAAAAAAGAATATCAAGAGGATTCTTAGGAAGATGGTCCAAGGATATAGACAATGGCATGAGAAACTACCTTTTACCCTTTTAAGTTATCGCACAACTATTCGTACCTTAGTTGGTGCAACTCCATATTTATTGGTTTATGGGATCGAGGTTGTCATACTCGTAAAAATCAAAATCCCCTCTCTTCGAGTAATTGTTGAAGTAGAGATTGATGACACCGAATGGGTCAAGACCAGGCTAGAAAAATTATCACTGATAGATGAAAAACGATTAACGTCAGTTTGGTTTTGTCAGTTATACCAGCAAAGAATGTCTCGGGCTTACAACAAAAAGGTGCATAAAAGGAACTTTGAGGTTGTTCAACTTGTTCTGAAACGCATCCTTCCATATCAAGAAAAGACAAAAGGAAAATTCGCCCCAAACTGGAAAGGTCCTTACGTTGTCACATAAGTCTTATGAAAAGGATCTTTACAATGAATAGATATGGAAGGATAAGCAGCAAACATAACTGTTAATGCAGATTCTGTCAAAAGATATTATGCCTAAAATTTCTGTTTTTACACTTTTTGTACTTGGCATTCTTAGGTTGGGATGACAAAAGGCTATCATTATCTCGACCTTAAACTCTAGATATTTTGAGTTGATATTACATTTCTCTGTTTTCCCCTCTTTGGAACAAAAAAAAACATCTAACTGAACTACGTTAGACCTGATTCCTAAGAAGATACGTAGGAAGCCCTATCTTGGGGTTCGGTCCAACAAAAAATAAATAAATATCACACTTCTGACATTCAAAAACTAGGGCATATATTTTATTATATTTTATAAAAAAAATAAAAAAAAATATTACTATCCAATACTCAAATTTTTTTTAGCCATATTTGTAATGAAACGGGTTCCAAAGTTGTAATGCACTGGTAATTTCTCTTATCCTTCTTTGTCCCGTTAAGACCTTCTTGATAAATCTTTGAGAATATCAAGTTCGACGTGCCAATAAATATAGGTTTAAAAATATATAAAAAAAAATAAAAAAAATTATTTAAAAAAGAGAGAGAGAGAGAGAGAGAATCTTATAGGTGATAATCCTAATGGGCATTTTGAGGCGATGGTAAGTCGAAAAAAAAAGAGAGAGTCTTATAGGTGAAAATCCTCATGGGCACCTTGAGGCGATGGCAAGTTGAGAGAAATAAAGTGAGAGAGTCTTGTAGGTGAAAACCCTCATGATCATCTTGAGGCGATGGCAAGTTGAGAAAAATAAAATGAGAGGGTCTTATAGGTGAAAACCCTCATGGGCATCTTAAGGTGATGGCGAGTTGAGAAAAATAAAATGAGAGAGTCTTATAGGTGAAAACCCTCATGGGTACCTTGAGGCAATGGTAAGTTGAGAGAAAATAAAGTAAAAGTCTTATAAGTGAAAACCTTATGGGCACCATGAGACGATGACCGTAGTGATCGGTTGGTGAATATCTATAAAAGGGACCATTGAGCGAATTGAGATTTTTTCCATCTCGGCATAAAACAACACAATGTAGAGAATTTGGTTTCAGATTGAAGGGGGCAACTTGCTTTGAGATTTACACAACTCTGACGGGTTAAACGTCTATTCAAGATGCATGTCATTATTCATTAAAGTCGATACACACCTCCCGATAAGTTTTCACTCCTTTTAATCGAAAGAGACACCTTCATCTAATCGTAACTCTATTCATTTTTTTGTTCTTTCTATCAATTATTATTCCTTTTCTAATACATTCTTTGACTCCCTTTTGGTATAATCTTACTTCAAATGCGAATGTAAAGAAAGATAGAAAAATTTACCACGATTTCACAACAGTATGGGTCAAATATCATTTGACAGAAACACATTGACATATAATTGTTTATGATAAACCCTGATGAGATCAATGACCAAAGAATAAAGAATTATCGGAGAAGTCAAAAAAAAAGAAAAAAAAGGGTAGAAGAAGCTCATTGAAGAAAGGATGTAATTGGAGAATAAAAGTGGTTACACCATTGACACAATATGGTACCGGATGAATATATTTAATCTTGTTGTCAAAAGATGAAGGCAAATGGTTATGTCGTAGACACGATATGGTACAAGATGAAAATAATTTAGTTGGTTGTTAAAGATGGAGGATAAAGGCCAGAGCAATTTTTTGTCAACCACCGATAAAGTCAATTGTACAGATGTTTGAGGATACATGAAGGCTAATTTTCACAGAGTATCAAGGCCACAAACCAACCACCATTTTTAAAAACTTACAATTTTTTTGCTTTGATGCAACAGAAATAAAGATATTGCACAAAAGTAGTTTGTGAAAAGTCGAATGTTACAGAAGTGAGTTTTCAAATCTTTTCTCTTATATGAGAATTATATCATTTCCACCTGTCATTTCAGGAAGCAGACCCCTATCCATGAAAGGTAATTCAATTTCAAAATCTCTTAGTTTAAAAACTGGGTTATATCTTTTAACCATGAAAAATAAAGAAATTATTAATAATAAATAATAAAAAAACTACACTTCTTCACTTGGCACAAAATTCCTATCTCATTTTTCAGGTCTTCATAGGATACAACATTTCTTGGTTGCATTTTAGGGAACAAAAAACCCCTATTTTATTTTCATGTTTTCATAGGGTACTACAATCCCTGGTTGCATTTTAGGGAACAAAAATCCCTATTTTATTTTCATGTCTTCACAGGGTACTACAATCACTGGTTGCATTTTTAGGGAACAAAAACCCTTATTTTACTTTCATGTCTTCACAAGGTACTACGACCCCTGGTTGCATTTTAGGGCACTATAACCCCTATTTTATTTTTATGCCTTCACAGGGTAAAACAATCCCTGGTTGCATTTAAGGGCACGATAACCCCTATTCTCATGCCTTCACAGGGTACTACATCCCCTAGTTGCATTCTAGGGCACAATAACCCCTATTTTATTTTTATGCATTCATAGGGTACAACAATCCCTGGTTGTATTATAGGGCACAATAACCCCTATTTTATTTTCATGCCTTCACATGGTACAACATTCCCTGGTTGCATTTTAGGGCACAATAACCCCTATTTTCATGCCTTCACAGTGTACTACATCCCCTGGTTGCATTTTAGGGTACAATAACCCCTATTTTATTTTCATGCATTCACAGGGTACAACAATCCCTGGTTTTATAGGACACAAAACCCCCTATTTTTATTTTCATGCCTTCACAGGGTATAACAGTCCCTGGTTGCATTATAGGGAACAAACACCCCTATGGTATTTTTCATGCCTTCACAGGGTACAACATTCCCTGGCTGCATTGTAGGGCACAATAACCCCTCTTTTCATTTTCATGCCTTCACAGGGTACTACATCCCCTGGTTGCATTATAGGGGACAAAACCCCCCTATTTTATTTTCATGCCTTCACAAGGTATAACATCCCCTTGTTGTATTTTGGAGAACAAAAACCTCTATTTCATTTTCAATGCCTTAAAAAAATTAATAAAATAAAAGTCCTAATTTTCATGCCTTCACAGGGTACATCATTCCCTAGATGCATTTTAGGGTACAATAACCCTTATTTTATTTTTCATGTCTTCACAGGGTACAACATCCCGATGGAATTATTGAGAATATAATTCTTGTTTTTATCTAGAATCTAGATTATTTTATTTATTATCGTATTTTTTATTTTACATAGTTAGTTTTTAATTTTACTAATAACTCACAAAATTTTCCTAGTGCAAACTGGGGGAGAAATTTTTTGTTCGTTTTGTTTATCTTTTTCCAGGTTTTTATTTGTAAAGCGCAAATTCAATATTCAAGAATAAAATTTCCCGATTAAAGCAGAGAAGAATGTTTAATCTTGAAGTCTGTTAGAGTCAGCTTTGACACATACATCGGCCCATCGTCTCAAGCGTCGTATTCTTAGTCTCTGATTAAGGAAATATGCAGTTAGAAATATTCTATGAACTGTCCTTGGAGTAAGCAGCAATGACTCGGTCCAAGTTTAAATTCACGTCTCAATTCATTACTTCAAGATCAAACTTCGAGATCAGAGTACCCACCAAAAGAAGGTGAGGTGATAACTGAGAATCCAACGGGAAGATCTGATAGAAAAGAGTCAAGACATGTAGAGTAGATAGAATATTTCATTTTTCTTTACTTGTTCATTTTTCTAATGTAATAACAGGAGTCGCGAACCGGAATCTCGACGGGACCTCACTCGAATCTCCTTCATCCTCCATCAACCTAAACTACACGTGAATTGATTATCCAATAACTTGAGATATATAGGTTAACCGAAATTAAGATTCACTCACAATTGTTTTCTTTCCCTTCCATTTTGAATAAATGGTTAGGTAAAAAATCAGTCACAATGTTCACTTCTTTGCCTGAGAACTCTCCATGTTCCCAAGCAAAGAGGGGCATGCTGTAAACACCTAATTTTCGACCAAACCTAAAATTCTACACCATTTTAGTGCTCAAATTATTTCTTGTAGGTTAAAATTGAAATATTTAAATATTACTTCTTCTTAGTGAATCTATTTTAAAAGAGTTGAAAAAAATATCACTCTTAAGGATAAATATTATTTTAATATTAATTTTAAAAAAATAAAAGAAGAAAGGAAACCTACCAAAGAAAAACAACATGTTTTTTAATAAAGAAGAATAAAAACAAAAAGAAAAAGAATGTATAATTAAAAGAACAAATAAAGAAAAAGGGAAAAATAATAAAGAAAAAGAAAATATGGAAAAAAGAAAACAACAAACAAGAGAAAGTAAATTAAAAAAGGAAGGTAAGAAACGTTCAAAATAAGGAAAGAAAGAAAGAAAAATTTAAAAAAAGGAATAAAACGTGTCAAAAGGAAAGAGAAAGAAAAAATAAATTAAAAATCTTCCTAAAAAGTAGTCCTAATCCCTTTAGAATTTCTGTCACGCCTGAGGCTACCCCTAGACGTAACACAGGACCTAGGATCACGATTGACCCCAAGCTAACCTTGAGTCTGGCATATATCAAGCATAGCATAAAAGTTACTGAGTAAAACAAATACTATGTGGAAGCTAAAATAGTGGATACCTGAAAATAGGAAAAAACCCAAGTAGTCTGAATATAAGTGAAATAAACTAAGAGTTTAGTGATAACTGAACAACCACTTAAAAACTCAAGCTGAATCTACTACTATGTTTGAAAAGCCTCTAACTGAGTTGAGTTGCTGGGACATGCCCCAACTAACTCTAACAAAACTGAAAACTGAATATAAAGACTAAAATGGAAAGCATGTCTATTGTCAACGATGTATGAGGACTCACCACTGAAGCTTCTGAAGTCGAATCGAGAATCAATCTAAGCGTGATTTGGATGCTGGTGCCTGAACCTCCATCATGAAACGATGTAGAGGAAAGTATGTGTCAATACTTGGAATGTACTGAGCAAGCAGGATATAGATACTAAGCTGAATAAAAGATATATAAGCTGAACAATACATAACTGAGAAATGATGTAATCTGAACAAAGATATAGAAAATGAAATATACTTGAAAACTAAACTTAATGTAATGACCAAGTACTAATCATGAAGATAACATGCTGAACTGAATACTGAAGTAAATGTTGAAAAACCTGGTCAATGCACTAAGAGTCTGACTGTGGGAGCTACTATTAACCGACATAAACTACATGAGCTAAACATGGAGTCCGATGTATATGCCCCATTGAGTGGACCCAATATACCTTGCCAGAGGTATAAAGGCATGACTGTGGCGTGGTCACTAATACTGATGCCCAGGGACTTATAATCCAACGCGGGCACATAGTTCTAGGACTATGAGGGTACGCTGAACCCTAGTTCAACTCGGTGCTAAGTCTACATACGAATCTAAAATTCACTAAATACTGACATGCTAACTGAGAATGCAACATTTATATACTGAGAATGTGACACCTAGAAGGTATAATTCATGAACTAAGAGAATTTACACAAACTAGGGTTCTGAGTTTTATACAAGGAATTAAGTAACGTTTCCAAGAAAACATGTTATTTAGACTATGGATACTATAGCAGCTGAAATCACCATAATTCCCAAGATTTTACAAACCCTAGGTTTAAACAAGTTACGTGGAATCAACGAACTGACTGAATTCTAGGGACCTAGTGGATGAAAACAACCCACTAGTGAAATCCCACATACCTGGTGACGAAATATACGGAGAAATCCTTTGGATTTCAGGGCCGAATTTGAAAAAGACCTCTGCTTGTTCTTGGGAAAACTATCGCCTCCTTTTCTCTTCTTTTCGTTCTAAGTTAGGTGATTTTAGGAGAATGAGGGTTTTAGGTAGTTTCTTACTAGTTTGCTAAGCTTAGACTTAGTAAAACGACGTAGTTTAAGTACGAAACACATATGGGAAAAATCTGATGTGACCCTGACTTAAATGTTGCCGAACTGCCTTCAGGAGGGTTTTCACAGGCCGTCATAATCATGATGGCCCGTCTAGCAGCTTGTGAAGATGCCCTACCCGACAGGGCTTTACTAAAATAGGCATAACTTTTTACTCGTAGCTCAGAATTAGGCAAACTTGGTGGCGTTAGAAAGAGGACTCAGAGACCTTTAATTTGTTAGGTCGTGGGCAACCTAAATAATTTTGTGCTGAAATATATGATTGTTTGAAGTTGACCCAAACCTTAAAGTCTGACAAGCCTCCTTCACGAGCCACTTCACGGCTCGTGTGAAGCTCCACGGACTGTCTAGTGGTCTGTGGTACTTCATACTAGCCATGATGGTTCTGTGGGTGACAGGTCATGCTCCTCTTCATAGCACGTGAACCCCTCCGTGGTTTTCCCTTCTCTCTTGTTCAATCTTAGTTCTGATTTTTGAGGTATTTCAATATCTCCCCCTTGGGGTAATTCCTCCTCGAATAAAGTCTAAAAAGCTGAGTTTGGAGGAAAGAGCTGAAATCCCTAACAACTGAATACTAGAAACTGATATCTAACTGAACTGAGTTTCATGAACATGCAAATATTCTGAAATGCAAGGATAACTGATGGAACAGGATACTGATACTGAATTACATAAGTGTAAACTGAGAGACAGGAGGGGAACTATTACCTCAAGATCAAATGGAATCGGAAGGAAATAGGTGAGGATACTTGGACATCATGGCTGCTTTTGCTTCCCAAGTAGCTCCCTCTACAGACTGACTCCTACACAAAACCATTCTTGGAGTGACTTCCTTATTTCTCAACCTACGAACCTGACGTTCAAGAATCTCAACACGCACCTCTTCATAAGTAAGACTATCTTTCACAGTCACACTCTCTAATGTTACTATCGATGCCGGATCACCCACACACTTTTTCAACAAGGAAATGTGAAAGACTTGATGAACCGCTGCTAGTTCTGTTTGCAGCTCTAACTCATAAGCCACATTACCAACCCTTTTCAAGATTGTGTAAGGACCTATATACCTGGGACTTAGCTTTCCTTTCTTGCCAAATCTCATTACCCCTTTCATGGGTGACACTTTTAAGTAAACCCAATCATCGATTTCAAACTCCAAGTACCTTCTTCTCACATCTGCATAGGACTTCTGATGACTCTGAGCTATTTTTAGTCTATCTCTGATGAGTTGAACTTTCTCCATAGCCTCATGAACCGAATCTGGCCCAATCAAGGTTGTTTCACCTACTTTGAACTAACCAACCAGAGACCTGCATCTACGCCCATATGGTGCCTCATAAAGGGCCATCAGAATACTGGAATGAAAGCTGATATTATAGGCGAACTCTATTAGAGGTAGGTGATCATCCCAACTACCCTTGAAATCAATCACACAAGCTCTCAACATGTCCTCTAAGATTGAATGGTACGCTCTGCCTGACCATCCGTCTGTGGATGAAATGTTGTATTGAGATTTACCTTAGTACCAACACCTTTCTGAAATGACTTCCAGAATAAGATGTAAACTGAGGACCTGTATCTGAGATGATAGACAAGGAAACCCCATGAAACCTGACTATTTCATTGATTTAGAGTCTGGCGTAGTCCTCCGCTGAATCTGTAGTCTTGACAGCCAGGAAGTGAGCTGACTTAGTAACTTTGTCCACTATCACCCAAATGGTGTCATGTTGTCTACGAGTACGAGGTAAACCCGTAATGAAGTCCATGTTTATCACTTCCCACTTCCACGTGGGAATGCTAATCTCTTGATTCACACCTCCTGGTCTCTGATGTTCTACTTTAACCTGCTGACAGTTAGAACACTTAGCCACTAAATCTACGATGTCCCTCTTCATGTCGTTCCACCAATAGACTTCCCGTAGATCACGGTACATCTTAGTGGCACCCAAATGAATAGAATATATTGAATTATGGGCTTCTATAAGGATCTGTTGCATCAACTCACCCATATATGGAACACATAAGCGACCTTGGTAACAAAGTACACCATCTCCCCCTTGGGAGAAAACCTCAACTTTTTGCTGATGAACTGCACCTTTCAACTGAAGTAATATAGGATCTCTATCCTGTTTTTCCTTAACCTCTGCTACCAATGAAGATTCTGATCCATTCTGAACTATAACACCCCCATCTGACGTGTCCGTAAGGCAAACTCCTAAGCAAGCGCCGTTGAACATCTTTCGCTAACTCTTTCTGTTCTTCCTCAACATGTGCTACACTACCCACATATAGTCTTCTGAGGGCGTCAGCTACTGCATTGACCTTACCCGGATGGTAAAGCACATTCATTTCATAGTCTTTGAGAAATTCAAGCCATCTCCTCTGACGAAGATTCAATTCTTTTTGGGTGAACACATACTGGAGGCTCGTATGATCTGTGAACACATCAACATGAACACCATACAAGTATTGTCTCCAAATCTTTAAGGCTAATACTACGATTGCAAGTTTGAGGTCATGAGTCGGATAATTCTTCTCATGGACCTTAAGTTGTCTAGAAACATAAGCTATGACCTTACCTCGCTACATTAACACACAACTTAGGCCGACCCTGGAGGCATCACAATAAATCAGATAACCATCTGAACCATCTGGTGGAGTCAAGACGGGAGCTGTAGTCAGCCTAGTCTTCAGTTCTGAGAATCTTTTCTCATACTCATCTGACCACTAAAATTTGACATTCTTCTAAGTAAACTTTTTCAATGGGGAAGTTGTGGATGAAAATCTTTCAACAAACCTCCTGTAATAACTCGCCAAACCCAAGAAACTTCTGATATTTGTTGGAGAGTTGGGTCAGGGCCTGTGCTGTACGACCTCAATTTTCTGAGAATCCACTCAGATCCCTTTGCTGGATACCACATGACCACGAAAAGCAACAGGCAGTAGCCAGAATTAACATTTGCTGAACTTAGCGAATAGCAAGCGATCTTTGAGAGTTTGCAGCACAACTCTCAGATGAGTCGCATGTTCTTCCTCACTCTGAGAATAAAAGTGGATATCATCATAAAGACAATGTCGAACAAGTTCAAATAATATTTGAACATCCTATTCATTAAATCCATGAAAGTTGCAGGATCATTTGTTAGTCCAAAAGACATAACTACAAATTCATAGTGACCATACCGAGTCCTGAAGGATGTCTTTGGGATGTCACTATTTCTGACTCTAAGCTGATGATAGCCGGATCTGAGGTCTATCTGAGAAAAGCAACTAGGACCCTCAAGTTGGTAGAACAAGTCATCAATCCTAGGGATAGGAGATTTGTTCTTGATTGTGACTTTGTTCAACTGCCGATAGTCAATGCATATTCTGAGAGAACTGTCTTTCTTTTTCATGAACAACACTGGAGCACCCCATGGAGAGATACTAGGTCTGATGAAACCCTTATCTAGAAGGTCTTTCAACTGCTCTTTCAATTTCTTAAGCTCGGCTGGAGCCATTTTGTAAGGTGGAATCGAAATAGGCTGGGTATTTGGGAGAAGATATATTCTGAAGTTGATTTCCCTTTCGGGAGGAACTCCGGGAAGATATTCTGGGAACACTTCGGGAAACTCATTTACTACTGGGACTGACTCAAGAGTTGGGGTTTCAGAGTTTGAATCCTTAACCCGAACAAGATGATAGATTTACCCTTTGATCATTTTTCTAGCCATAAGGTAAGAGATGAATCGACACATAGGCGCTGAGCTAATACCCTTCAACTCTAAGACTGGCTCATTTGGAAATTGAAATCGAACGATCCTAGTTCTACAATCGACAGAGGCATAATAGGAATGTAACCAATCGATGCCTAGAATGATATCAAAATCTACCATTTCTAAATCTACAAGGTCTGCTGAGGTGACTTTCTGAGAAACTGTGACAGGGCAATTTCTGTATACCCGTCTAACTATAACTGCGTCACCAACTAGAGTAGAGACTGAGAAGGGTTCTGAGAGAGTTTCTGGACTGACACCGAAGTTTACTGCTATATAGGGAGTTACAAAAGAAAGTGTAGCCCCTGGATCTAAAGATGCATAAACATCTAAATGAAAGACTCTCAATGTACCAGTGACCATATCAGGAGAATCTTCTTGGTCCTGGCGAGCCTGAAGAGCATACAACCTGTTTTGGCGCTGACCACCACATGTTCTAGACGAGGCACCCAGCTGAGGAGGGCGACTTGTTGGAGCTGCTGAAGTAGTAGACTGAGCCATGTTACCTCCTTGTCCTTGCCTGGCAGAAGGGCAATCCTTCAACCTATGACCAGACTGGCCACACCCAAAGAACCCCTCTCTGCCAACAAGACACTCACCCGTATGGTTCTTACCACACTTTGGGAAAGTTAGAAAATTACGGTTACCTGAAGCACTCCCCCATGAGTTAGAGCCTGATGACCTTGCTTTCTGATCTTGTCAAAACCCGGGGACGAAGCACTAGCTGATGAAGGTGCTGGGGCTATAGACATTTATTGAAACTGTGAGCGATTCCCACATGATGACTTTTGCTGTGGGTATTCATAATTTCCCGTTCTGGCCTTTTTGTTATCCTTAGCCATTTCCCTAATATTATCTCCCTCAACATGCTGAGCATGAGTCATTAGTCTGGAGATATCCAAATCCTCTAGAAGCATAGAATTCCTGCACTCGTTCTTCACCAGATCGGATACCCCAAACAAGAACTTACTCATTTGTGCACTTGGATTGGTAACCATGTGTGGAGCATACCTGGAGAGCTAGGTAAACTGCAGCCCATACTCTTGGACCGACATTGAACCCTGCTTTAGATTTATGAACTCCTGCACCTTAGCCTCCCTCAACTCTCTTTGGAAGAACCTGTCAAGAAAAGCTCTAGTAAAACAGTCCCATGTCACATGAGCTGCATTCTCACCCCTGTTTTCCTTCCACTGCGTGAACCAGATATGAGCCACATCCTTGAGTTGATAGGATGCTAACTCAACTCTTTCAATACCAGTCAGTTTTATTACTCCAAGAATCTTCTTAACCTCATAAATGACGTTCTGTGGGTCCTCACAAACCTTCGACCCTAGAAATTCCAGTGGAATCATACGAACAAAGTCTTGAACCCTAGTTGCAGCTGACCCACTAGCGGTGTTTGCAGGAACTGGGCCTGCTGATTGTTCTGGTTTTCTACTGTCTGAGCCAATAGTTGGATCGCATTGCGGAACTCAGCATTCGTGACCTCATGGTTCGGGACTCGAGGAACTGCTTTTGCATTGCGGGCATTAGCATTTCGTGCGTTAGCTCTACGAGGAGGCATGATTTGAAACGTACAACAATGGATTAGAAAGGAGAAGTGAATCACACCTCACGCACGATAAGAATAGTAAATGAATTGAAGTTTTTCTTAAAACACTTCGTAGCCTCCCCCTCATAGATGTGGCACACTTCACACCCATGAAAGAGACTCTACTTAGTGTGGCTTTCAGACACCCTAGGACTCTTAAACCTAATCCTCTGATACCAAGTTTGTCCTGCTCGAGACTACTCCCTAGATGTAACACGGGACCTAGGATCATGAGTGACCCCAAGCTAACCCTGAGTTTGCCATATATCAAGCATACTATAAAAGTTACTTAGTAAAACATATACTATGCGGAAGATAAAACAGTGGATATCTGAAAATGGGGAAAAACCAAAATAGTATGAATATAAGTGAAATAAACTAAGAGTTTAGTGATAACTGAACAAAGAGAATTTACACAAACTAGGGTTCTGAATTTATACAAGAAATTATTCAACGTTTCAAAGAAAACATGTTATTTAGACTATGGATACTATAACAGCTGAAATCACCATAATTACCAAGATTTTACAAACCCTAGGTTTAATCAAGTTATATGGAATCGAGGAACTGACTAAATTCTAGGGACCTAGTAGATGAAAGGAACCCACCAGTGAAATCCCACATACCTGGTGACGAAATCTACGGAGAAATCCTTTGGATTTCGAGGCTGAACTAGAAGAAGACCTCTGCTTGTTCTTGGGAAAACTATTGCCTCCTTTTCTTTTGTTTTTGTTCTAAGTTAGGTTATTTTAGGAGAATGAGGGTTTTAGGTAGTTTCTGACTAGTTTGCTAATCTTAGACCGAGGAAAACAATGTAGTTTATGTACCAAACGCATAGGGGAATAGACCGATGTGGCCCTTACTTAATTCCTGCCGAACTGACTTCAAGAAGGGCTTCACGGGCTGTCATGATCATGATGGCCCGTCTAGCAGCTCGTGAAGATGCCCTGCCCGATAGGGCTTCACTAAAACGGGCATAACTTTTTACTCGTAGCTTGGAATTAGGCAAACTCCATGGCGTTGGAAAGAAGACTCAAAGATCATTAATTTGATAGGTCAGGGGCCACCTAATTCATTTTATACTTAAAGATATGTCTGTTTGAAGTTGACCCTAAACTCTAAGTCTTACAAGTCTCCTTCACGGATGACTTTACGGTCTGTGTGGAGCTCCACGGACCGTTTAGACGTGTGTGGTGCTTAACAAGTGACTTTGGGGGTTAAACCTCATTTAAAGGCTAACGAATTGACTTCAAGAAAGGCTTCACGGGCCGTCATGAGCACCACAGCCCGTCAAGTGGGTCGTGAAGATGTTCTGCCCGACAAGGGTTCACTAAAACGAGCATCACTTTTTTACTCCTAGCTCGAAATTAGGCAAACTTTCTAGCGTTGGGAAGAGGACTCAAAGACCTTTAATTTGATTGGTCGTGGGTCACCTAAATCATTTTGTGCTGAAAGATATGATCGTTCGAAGTTAACCCAAACCTTAAAGTCTTTAAAGCCTCTTTCACGAGCCATTTCACGGCTCGTGTGAAACTCCACGGACCGTCTAGTGGTCTGTGGTACTTCACAGTAGCCATGGTGGTTATGTGTCCCACTGACGGGCCACTTCACGGCCCGTGTAGAGCTCTACGGACCGTTTAGTGGTCCGTGGTCTTTCACCTTTTGTTGGGTGCACAACCATGAGCTGAGTGACGGGTCATGGTCCTCTTCACGGCATGTGGACCCCTCCGTGGTTTGCCCTTCTCTCTTGTTCAGTCTTAGTTCTGATTTTTGAGGTGTTACAATTTCTTCCTAAAACTGATCTCAAATCCCATAAAACCTTCTTTCCTATTTTAAATCCAACTAAAAAAAAGGTAATCCTAAAATTACCCAAACTCTAAAAATCTAATCCTACATTAATACTAATTCCTATCAACTAGATGCCTATATATATCCTAATCATCAATCATCACTCAGAAAACTCTTCAATCACTCATCGAATAATCAACACAAGAATACAATTCAAACAAGAAAAAAAAGGTTTTCTTTTATCTTTTTTTTTGAGAAAAGAGTTTGATAATTAGGGAGATCAAGTTTGGGTTCCTGTTCAAGTTTTCATCCGCGGTTCTTGATTCAAGAAAATATTTACGAAATTTCAAGATTCAAATTCGGAAAGGTCCCTCTCTTGACTTTACTCTAATAAATTTGTGTGTTTTTACATCATTTTTTTTGTAGTATATGATATATGATGTTGTTTTCATGCTAATCTAGTAAGTTTTGTGTGCTCATGAATTTAAAATAAACAACTCAACTATATTATGATTTGTTTTAAATATAAATAAAAAACCGATAAGAATATGTAGATAAATCATTTTTTTATATTCAAAAAAATACATACATGTTTATATTTAAGCGAATTCAAGATTATTTTTTAAAAAAAAAAACAAACTTAACATCATCTTTGTTTAAAAACATAGAAAAAATTAATATGTTTAATTTAATGCGTCCACATTATTTTTTAAGAATAATATTGATATTTTAATTTAATTTAATTTTTTGATTTAGAAATAAAATAAAATTGTTAGTTGCACTTTTAATTATGCGCCATGATCGACTATGTCAAAATTAAGGTCGCAACATTGTGTCTTGGGTAAGATTAATGAAAGTTCACCAAAATCAAAAGTGAATCATATGAATCATTAATAACACAATTTATTCAGAAAATTAGTTTAAGCCAAGTATAAGTTAATAAAGCGACCGTGCTAGAATCACGGGATTCAAGGGATGCCTAATACCTTCCCCTCGGTGAACAGAATTTCTTACCCAAATTTCTAGTTCGTAGACCATTAATTAATAGAGTCAGAATGCCCCTTTGATTAGGGATTTTAATATTCCAAAACTCAATTCCAAGTAGCGACTCTGTAAATAAATAATACCTTATCAAAACGTCACTTTAATTTGAAAAACCTTTTTCAAACCCTATAATTGTGGTAAAAAAAGGGGTGTGACACTGTGTACTTGTAGACCTAAAGTTGTAGTTGTACTAGGACTTAGGTTACTACGGCCACCATCTACGGTTTGTTGAATGAACTATGACAAATAGGTGGAACCCATAGAACAAGTCCTTTATGAATATTAAAAAAAAAAATTCCTTTATGAATATATCTATCAAGGGTTCTACAAATAGGGTCTACAGTCCATAGACTTTTGTACGACCCGAAGAACCCATCCTTAGGATGCCTCTTCACTTAACTTTTTCCGGATTATTCTTTTGATCCGTGCAAAGGTAGCAGCCATCAGGCCTATTTTTTTCTTGAAACTATTTTGATACAAACCCTAAATTAGCATAAACCAGCCTATAAAGCACTATTAACAAGGAAAAAAGAATGCAAAAAAAGAAACCATACTAAAATATTTTGGGTTGCCTCCAAAGCAGCGCTTGATTTAACGTTGCAACATGAGATTACTCAGACTTCAACAAGAGCCTAATCTTCATCACATTGACTTCATTCGCATATCCCATGTAGTGCTTTATTCTTTGCCCATTCACGTTGAACCTCGTTTCCTCATCGTTCTCTAATTCAACCGCTCCATATGGTGAACTACTCGTAATGGTCCCAACTATTTTGATTTGAGTTTGCCAGGAAATGAGGGCAACCTTGAATTTAAGAGAAGGACCAAATATCTAGGGGCAAATTCTCGCTTTTAGTTCTTTCGGTCATGATACTTCTTCATTCTTTCTGTGTACAAGGATGAAATTTCTTAAGCTTGTTGGTGAAACTCATCAAGTTCATTTATCTCATTCAACCTCTGATTCGATGCAGCATCACAATCTAGATTTAGCTTCTTGAGTGCACACATGGCTTTGTTGTTTAGCTCGACAAGCAGATGACAAGACTTTCCAAATACATGTTTGTAAGGAGACATACCTATGTGAGTCTTAAATGCACTTCAATATGCCCACAAAACGTCATCAAGCTTTCTCAACCAATTAGTTGTGTATGCATTCATGGTCTTTCTAAGGATTTGCTTGATTTCTCTATTTTAAACATCAACTTGCCCACTAGACTGTGGATGGTAAGAAGTCTCTACGCTTTGTCGAACGCCATATTTGTCAAGCAACGCCTAGAACAACTTATTACATAAGTGAGATCTCCATCACTGATTATTTCCCTTGGTGTACCAAATTTGGAGAAAATATTTCTTTTAAGGAATGTGCTGACACTCTTTCCTTCATTATTTGAAAGCACAACAACTTACACCTATTTCGACACATAGTCAACCACTACAAGTATATACTTCATCCCATTGGAACTCAGAAATGGACCCACAAGTTCAAGTCCCCAAATGTCAAACTATTCAATCACCAGAATCGAAGTAAGTGGGAGTTTATGTTTTCTTGAAATACCTCTTTCTCTTTGATAACGATCACAAAACTTGGTGAAATCATGAGCATCTTAGTTAATGATAGGCCAGTAATACCCACATTATAAGATTTTGTAGGCAGTCTGAATACCACTATGATGACCACCAATAGGAGACGAGTGACAAGCTTCTAAAATTCTCATCAATTCAACCTCAGGAATACAACGACGAATAATCCCATCAGCATAAATACGAAACAAGTGTGACTCTTCCCAAAATACCTTCTTTATATCAAACATGAATATTCTATGTTAGTGAAAAGAAAAATTTGAGTGTACCACATTACTCATTAGATAATTAGCAAAATATGCGAACCATGGAATCAGATCATATGAAGAAGCCAAGACTTGCTCATCTAGAAAAGTATAATCTATCTCAACATCATCAGTTAATTTCAAAATTGCTTCTTCTTCTTCTTCTTCTAATTTGGATAAGTGATCAGCGAATTGATTTTCAGTCCCTTTTCAATCTCTAAATTTGAAGTCGAATTCTTTCAAGAACAACACTGTATGAATAAGTTATGGTTTAGCATTCTTCTTTGCCATAAGGTACGTAAATGTTGCATGAGCAGTGTGCACAATGACTTTGGTGCCAAGCAAGTAGCAAGAAATTCTTGTTCAATGACTATGTAGTTCCTTTGAGCAATATTCGGGGCTTTACTAGCATAGTATATGGGATGAAGAATCTTCTAACTCCTTTTTCCTAGCACTACGCTAACTTCCATCCAAGTCGCATCACAAATAACTTCAAATGGTTATCTCCAATCCGGCGAAATAATGGTAGGTGCTGAAATCAGCGTCTCTTTCAACCGTTCAAACGCCTTCAAACAAGATCCATCAAAACCAAACTTTGTCTCCTTCTCAAGTAACATTCATAGTGGGTTCACTATCTTAGAAAAGTTTTTGATAAATCTTCAATAAAAGAAAATATGTCCCAGAAATCATCTAAAACCCTTCATAGAGATTGGTGGGGGGGGGGGGGGGATTTTTCAATCACTTCAATTTTTGCTTGATCCACTCCAATGACTTTGCTGGAGATACAATGACTAAGAACTATGCGTTCTTTCACCGTGAAGTGACACTTCTCCCAGTTTAGCGCAAGATTTCATTCTTCACACCATTTCAGTACATCACCTAGATTGGCCAAGCAATCATCAAATAAGTTACATACTATTAAAAAATCATCCATGAATACGTCAATAGTGTATTCCACCATGTATCAGAATATGGATATCATGCAATATTGAAAAGTTGTTGGTGCATTACACAACCCGAAGGACATCTTCTTGAATGCAAATGTCCCATAGGGGTAGGTGAAAGTGGTTTTCTCTTAATCATCAGTGGAATAGAAATTTGATTGTAGTCTGAATACCCATCACGTAAATAGTACCATCTTTTACTAGCGACACGATCTAACATCTGATCTATGAATGACATTGGGAACTGATTTTTCTCAGTCCAAGCATTCAACTTGTGATAATCCATGCATACTCTCCAACCAGTGACCAACCTCATTGGTATGGGCTCATTCTTTGTATTGTGAACCACAGTGATTCATCCCTTCTTAGGCACGCATTGAACAAGGCTTACCTATTTACTTTTAGTAATCTGATAAACTGCTCAAGCATCTAACAACTTGATGATTTTCTTCTTGACAACTTTTCTGTATGTGGATTAAGTCTCATATGGTGCTCAATGCTAGGTTGAAATCAGGCATGAGTTAGATTTTATGAGAAAAAATGCCTTGTGGAATACCTATGATATCAGAAATGATTCCAACCAATCACTTTTTGAACCATTTCAACACAAATATCAAAGCCTTTGCTTGCCATTCATCAAGATATACCACAATGATTATTGCCAGGGTGTTATTTCCCCCCAAAACACATACTAGAAGTGAGATGGCAGAGCTTGGAGCTCTAACTTTAGAGGCTCATCAATGGAACATTTTACATACTAGGTCTCTCTATTCTTGAGATCCAGATCCTGCTTCTTTGCTGCGTAACTAAACATTCCAATTCTACCAAGTACATTAACCATCTTGTCATATTCCTTAATTTGTTCTCCATCAAAATTCATGATCACTACCGCTAATGCCTCAACACCTAATCTTTCTTCAATTGGAATTTCCAGTTATTCTTCAATCATCAAGTTCACAATGGACACCACTTTGATATCACTTTGATGCTTCATTAACTTACAGATGTTGAAAGTTACCTCTTCATTTTTCAATTTGAATTTCATATTCCCTTTCTCCATATCAACTAAAATACGCACGGTTGCAAGGAATGGTCTCCCTAAGATGATGGGCACATCAAAATTAATCTCACAGTCCATAATAATGAAGTTGACTGGAAATATGAACCCCTCAACCTTAACCAGAACATTATGAAGGACACCAATTGGTTTCTTGATGGTGCGATCAGCCATAGGTAGATGCATTGCAGTCGGTTTGGGGGCTCCCAAGACAACTTTTTGAACACTAATAGATGCATCAAGTTTATGATAGCACCTAAGTATCATAGGGCTTTAGCAAAATGTAATGCGCCAATCGTATGTTGAATGGTGATCGTTCCATGATCCTCTTACTTATACACTAATTATCTTGTGGCAATGACACTATTATGTTGCAAGTTTTCATCTCCTTCAAAACTTACAGTCCTCTTTATAGTCACTAGATCCTTTATAAACTTAGCATAGACCAACATCTATTATAGTGGTTCAATCAAGGAGACATTGATTGAGAGTTGTTTTAACATTGAGATAAAATATTGATATTTACGTTCTTCAGTATTCTTGACTAATCTTTGGGGAAAAGAAGGAGGTAGTCGGGGTATCAGAATTATCTTTTGAGTGGCTTCCTCTTCTTTCTGGGCTTGATCGTTGGGTTTATACACTTCTTCAACTTCAGTATCATTGGGTTCCTTCAAACTTTCCACTTCTATTGTCATATGAGGATCGATGGTCTGCTTTCCACCTTAAGTAGTGACTGCCATGCACTCGCCATCATTCTTCAGATTCTGGACAATATTACTAGGAAGTGTTCCTTTCTAGCGTGGATTCATGAATGAAGAAAGTTGACCCAACTACTACTCGATCTGTTTAATAGATACCACATGTGAATACACCTTTTTCAACTATGTTTTACTGATTGATATGCATACTTTGAAGTTATCATCCGTTGAGTCAAACCTTTTTATCATCTTATACATTATGTCCTCAATTCATGCCAAACTAGGTCCTCCATCTCGATTGCCTGGTGGAACATACAGACAACCCTTACCAGTTCTATTGTTGTCTTTCCATTTCCCAATCACCTTCTCTATCTTAGCCTCGATTTATGTCATTATACCCATTTTGGTTGTAATTGTTATCAAGCTTGTAGTTTCTATTCGGGTTGTACTTTTTGCCCTGATTATAGTTCTGACCTTGATTCACTTGACCTTGGCATCAAGTATCCTGATTGGATTCTTGGGCGTTAGTCCAAAAATCCCCTTTTGATCATTCACATAGTAAGCATCCTATTCATATCCATAATAATCCTGCGGTGGCATTCTGCTTTGGTAGTGGACTACATTAACCTTTTTTGCACCAACACCTAAATGTTTTAGCACCAACCAAACCTTTGTTCTCAATGGTGCCACCTCTTAATACATATCATTGTTCTCTTAGTTTTGCCTTTTTTTACTGCAAAAGTACTTCTTGAAGTTCCTGTACTGCTAGTACACAAAGCTTTATTAGTTTTGGCAAACTTTTTCAAGTTTCTCCCATGCCTGCTCAAAAGTGTTCACTCCCAATGATTCTCCAATGATAGTGTTTGCCACTGATTTTCCATTGTCATTCAATGCTCTATAGAAGAACTGTATAAGTCACTCATCATCTATTTTGTAGTTTGGTACACTTCTCAAGTAACTTGTAAATCATTCCCATGCAGCACTCACCAACTCTCCAGGTAGTTGCTCGAAGTTATTGATTCTATCCTTTGGCTTCAACTTATTTTATAATGGAAAGTATTTTCTAGGAAATCTTTGTGCAACTCATTCCATGTGTTAATTTAGTTATATGGAAGCTTAGATATCCACATAGATGAATGACCAATTAATGATAATGGGAACACACATAATCCCATGCCATCTGTAACACCTCGAATTTGGAAAGGTAAATTATATAATTCTAGAGTCTGGTGCCAGTACAGAGGGAACCACCGATGGTCTGTAGGTCAGACCACTGACCGTAGGTGGGAACTGTAGGTGGCAAGCTCCAATGATTTAGAATGTCAAGTCCTATTACTCTTTTAAGATTCACCAGGATGATCTGTCGTTCAATATATAGTCGTTAGTAGGTTTCATAGGTGAGTCCCTGACTTAATGAAATTTTGAGGGCCAAAAGTGGAACTTACGGTGGCCATGTACGGATCATAGGTTGATTAACAGATTGTACACGGGTCCCGTCATTCTAAGGTCAAGAAACAAGTTTCTGAACCCACCGACAGTTGACTAGGGAGGTCCAAAGTTGGACCTACGGACCATGGGTCCAACCGTCGACGGGGTCTGACAGTTATTTTTAAGAAGGCTTTGGGTCTTTTCCTAATTGTGTTAACCGAATACTGTGTCGTTTTACCCTATACCCTAAGCCCTATAAAATAATTTTTAACCCCCAAATCACCCAATTTGATTCACTCTCTTAAATTCCCAAAATTTGTTCAAGTTCATCCTCTCAAATATTTCTCACTCTAAGGATGAAGAAGAAGTCTAGGGTTTCAAGATCAAGTCTCCAATCCACCATAGCTTTTGGGATTTGAATTTCAAATTATGATAGTCTTCACCTATGGAGCTCTTGCATCCATAGGGTTCCTAAAATCCCTAATTTTGTAAAGTTAGATTCCCCAATCAAATTAGGTCTTTTATTCAATTGCCATGCCTTCCTTTCAATATTGATCTAATTGACTATTTTTATGTCTTCTTATGCATGAATTGAAGTAATTGCATATTTTAAGTTGAATACACCATGAATCCATGCATAACCTATGTTTTACAGACTATGATGATACAATGTGGGTTTTGAACTATGAAAGATTAATTTATGAAGATATGCATGTTCTTTATGAAGTTGATAAAAATGATTTAAGTTGCCTTGAGAGTGAAGCATCAATGTTGTTGTTGTTGTTGTGAAAGGAAATCTCACATACTACTCAATACATGAATGAGAAAGGGTTTTCTCACATAAAGGACTCTTAGAGTTGAAATGTTTTCTCAACTAAATTTTGAATCCAGATTTATAAGCAATTCTAATGGATTCTAGCTTGTATTGGCTATTTGATGTGCCTTCCATGAATGATAAGACAAGCGGTGATTACCAATGTCTGTTAATGATAAGATAAGTTAAGAGTAATGAATTTTCCATGGAATTTATACTTAGCACCGAGTGGACAAGAGGCAATTTCCCATGTCCCATAAACTATGTGCCACCATAGGGTTGTCTTAGATAGACATTAGCTAGTGGATCCACTTAAGATAGAAGTTTATGGTCATTACCTTCGCAATTAAGGACATCTATTATTTTTGTGGGATAGATACCGGATTCCATTTTATAGCTCACATGGTCTATATGTCGGTTAATTACTACTTCCCACAATATAGAACTAAGATTACTTCTAGAAGTATCTCACATGCATTTTGAAGATAATTTTTACTTGCATTGACCATGATCACGATTATGTTTCAAACCTCTTATCTTATGTTTTAACTTGGTCTTTGCAGGTAATGAAAAATCCTTTAGCATGATTTCATAACTCTTATGCATTGTTATCATACTTGATAAATTTTTTATACTAACATATACTCTTTCCTACATTATTTCACTAATGTAGGGTCTGGCGCTCCTTTCCACATCCCCATGGCTAGTGATCACCATAGTAGTTTTTGAAGAGTGGTGAGTCCTAATGTTCCAAGGACCGAACCCTTTATTGCTTATTGTCTTTAATTTTTTATATTGTATGTTATGAATGGGCTATGTACCAATCACTCTTGATGTAATAGATGGATTTGATACTATGTTAGACTTCCACTTCATTTTGTCAAACATTTATGGTATAAACTGTCTTTTAAACTCTTAAACTCTATTATCTTGTATGATGTATGCTAAGTGGCTTGTTTAGGGCCTTTTGGGGTCTTATGCGCCATGTCGAGTCTAGGGTGTACTTGGGGTCATGACAAACTTGGTATTCATAGCACAAGGTTTAGAAAGGTCCTAGGATGTCTCATAAGCCATGTCGAGTAGAGTCTTGTTCATGAGTGTGAAGTGCCCCACATTTATGAATTAGAATCTATAAGATGATTAGGAAACTCTACTTCTTTCATTACTCTAAAGTCGCGCGATAGAGTGTAACTCTATGTGTACTTCTCCGAATCCCTATCCGATGTTTTTCAGGATATGGCAACTCGATGGGCTTATATTAGGAGGAATGCAAATGAGAATGTGGAATGAGAGGATCCTCCTCAAACTCCTTAAGTTTTGGTCGACCCTTTGGCCGAGCAAGTTACTAATGCGGACTTTAGGGCTGCTTTTCAAGTATTGGCACAGGCCATGATGGCTCAAGCCAATAGGGAGGTTGTGGTACCCGTGAACCCAAATACATGTACGACGACATCTAGAGTGATGGACTTCACTAGAATAAATCCTCAAGAGTTTCATGGTTCCATGGTTGAGAAAGATCCTTGAGAGTTCATTGATGAAGTGTACACAGTGTTGATGATCATGGGAGTGACGCTGGTGGAAAATGCGGAATCGGCCAATTATAAACTTAAGGGTGTTGCTCAAGTGTGGTTCAACCAATGTAAAGAAGAGAGGGCGGTTGATGCGGGTCCTCTTGATTGGGAAAAGTTTAAGGTTTCTTTCCTTGATAGTTTCTTTCCCCTTCAGATGAGGGAGGTAAAGGTACTTGAATTCATAAACCTTCATCAAGGAAACATGAGTGTGAAAGAATATGCTTTGAAGTTCACACAATTATCTAGGTATGCTCCTACTATAGTTGTCGATCCTGGGGCAAGGATGAGAAATTTCATTTTGGGAGTGTCTGAGATGGTAGTCAAAGAATGTCGTATCGCCATGCTCATCAATGATATGTCCATTTATCATCTAATGGTTCATGCTCAACAAATAAAAGAAGTGAAACTTAAAGAAAAATCTAAGGAGACAAAGAAAAAAAGGACCGGGGATGGTGACTTTTCACATTCAAGGTCCGAAGGACATGGTTGTTCAAAGTTCTGACAAAGGTTTTCCGGTCAAGGCTCCTCTAATGCTCCTCCTAGATTCAACAAAGAAATTGTTTCTAACTCTAAGCCTCAAGGAGGAAATGGTACTAGATCTTTATTGTCTACTTGTGTTAAATATGGAATGAAGCATGAGGATAGATGTCTAGCCAATTCTAATGCATGTTTTGGTTTTGGTAAGATGGATCACAAGATAAGGGATTGTCTCTCAGTTGCTAAGAATGAAAGAGATAATCGTCGACAGGATCAACCTAATCCTTCATTCGGTACTAGTTGGAGTCAGAAGCAAGACATATTTTAAGCACTCCAGACTCGTCACAAGCAAGAGGGTTCTCTCGATGTGGTTACCGGTATGTTTAAAGACTTTCATATTGATACTTATGCTTTTCTTGATCCCGGTGCTACCTTGTCTTTTTTGATACCATGTGTGGCTATGAGGTTTGATATTCTTCCAGATGTGTTGTTAGACACTTTTTTTGTCTCTACTCCTATTGGTGAATCTATTGTCGCTAAGAGAGTCTATTGAAATTGTCCCGTCTTCTTATCCCATAGAGTCACTCATGTTGATCTAGTAGATCTTGATATGCTAGATTTCAATGTTATTCTTGGTATGAATTGGTCACATTCTTGTTATGCTTCTATTTATTATAGAACCTGAGTGGTCAAGTTTCAGCTTCCAAACGAGCCTATCCTAGAGGGGAAGGGGGGAAATTCTATGCTGAATGGTCGGTTTGTTTCTTGTCTTAATGCTAGAAAGATGATTTCTAAGGGTTGCATATACCATCTTGTCTGGGCTAGGGATATGGATTCCGAAACCCCTACTCTTGAGTCGTTCCCCGTTGTAAATGAGTTTCTGTAAGTGTTTCCCGATGATCTACTCGGTTTTCCTCTGAAAAGGGAAATATATTTTGGTATTGACCTTCTCCAAGACACGCAACCTATCTATATCCCTCCTTACCAAATGCCTTTGGCAGAACTTAAGGAATTAAAGGAGAAATTGAAAGATTTACTGGATAAGGGTTTCATCCGACCGAGTATCTTTCCATGGGTTGCTCCAGTCTTTTTTGTTTGAAAGAAAGATGGTTTGCTTCGTATTTGAATTGATTACCATCAGTTGAACAAGGTTACCATTAAGAATAAGTATCCTCTTCCAAGGATAGATGATTTGTTTGATCAACTACAAGGAGAAGGTTACTTCTCTAAGATTTATCTCCGGTCGGGTAATCACCAATTGAGGGTGAAGGAGAATGACATTCAGAAAATGACTTTTCAAACTCGATATGGTCAGTATGAGTTTTTAGTGATGTCCTTTGGCTTGACCAATGCTCCAACCACATTTATGGATTTGATGAATATGGTGTTTAGACAACACCTTGACATGTTTGTGATTGTGTTTATTGATGATATATTGATCTATTCAAGGAGTGAAGATGAGCACACAGATCATTTGAGGATTGTGTTGCAAGTCCTCAAGGACCAACAACTCTTTGCAAAGTTTAGTAAGTCTGAGTTTTGGTTAAGATCCGTGGCTTTTCTTGATCACATTATTTCCACAAAAGGGCATTGAGGTAGATCCTAAGAAGATGGATGAAGTTAAGAGCTGGCCTTGACCTATATCCCCTTCGGATATTAGAAGTTTCTTGGGTTTATCCGATTACTATAGAAGGTTTGTGGAAGGGTTTTCATCGATTGCCTCTCCATTGACGGCATTGACCCAAAAGAAAGTCAAATTCTTATGGTCGAAAGCTTGTGAGAAAAGTTTTCAGGAATTGAAGGATAGCTTTACTTCCGCTCCGGTGTTGACCTTATCGGAAGTAACCGATGGGTTTATTTTTTATTCTGATTCTTCAAGAATTGGGTTAGGATGGGTCCTTATGAAAAATGGGAAAGTCATTGCCTATGCCTCAAGGAAACTTAAGGTGCACGAAAAGAACTATCCTACCCATAATTTAGAACTAGCGGCAGTTGTGTTTGCTTTAAAGATTTGGAGGCACTACTTATATGGTGTTCATATTGATGTCTTTACCGACCAAAAAAATTTTCAATATGCGTTTAAATAGAAGGATCTGATTCTTCACCAAAGAAGGTGGCTTGAGTTATTAATGGACTATGACATGAGTGTTCTATATCACCCAAACAAAGCGAATGTGGTTGCGGATGCTCTTAGTGAATTGTTAATGGGTAGTGTTGCTCATGTTGAGGATTGTAGGAAAGAGTTAGTTCGAGATGTTCATAGATTGGCCCGAATGGGTGTTTGGTTGGTTAACTCCACCAAAGGCGGTGTTATCGTCCATAATGATTCAGAATCATCTTTTGTGTCAGAAGTGAAAGCATAACAAGGTGTTGACCCGATCTTGATTGATTTGAAGGAAGCAGCGCTTAAGATATCCATTGAGGCTTTCTCCCAAGGGGGAGACGGAGTACTTTGATATGAAGGTCATTTATGTGTTCCCAGTGTGGATGACTTTAGAGGGGAAATCTTATCACAAGCCCATAGTTCCTGATACTCCATTCACCCGGGAGCTACCAAGATGTACCATGACTTGCAGGAGGTCTATTGGTGTAATGGGATAAAAAAAGATATTGTGGAATTCATGGCTAAGTATCCTAATTGTCAATAAATAAAAGTTGATCACCAGAAGCCGGGAGGTTTGTCCCAAGATATTAGCATTCCTACTTCGAAATGGGAAGATTTGAATATGGACTACATTGTTGGTTTACCCCGTACACTGCGACAACATGACTCGATTTGGGTTATAGTATATCGTACGATGAAATCAGCTCATTTCATTCCCGTCAAGGTTTCTAATTCAGTTGAGGACTATGCTAAGATGTACTTGAGAGAAATGGTTAGGTTGCATGGAGTTCCCTTGTCCATAATCTTCTATCGTGGTACCCAATTCACTTCTCAGTTTTGGAAATATTTCCAAAAAAGGCTTGGTACTCGTGTTAAGCTTAGTACAGCCTTTCAATCTCAAACCGATGGGCAAGCGGAGTGTACTATCCAAACATTGGGGGATGTGTTGAGAGCTGCGTAATTGACTTCAGGGGTAATTGGGATGATCGTTTGCCTTGATTGAATTTGCGTACAATAATAGCTATCACTTAAGCATTGATATGGCCCCATTTGAGGTTCTATATGGTAAAAGGGGTAGATCTCCTATAAGTTTGTTTGAAGTGGGTGAAGTTGCAATGATAGGTCACGATTTGGTATATGAGGCTATGTAGAAAGTTCAGCTTATTAGAGAAAGGTTGAAAGCGAATCAATGTCGGCAAAAGTCCTATGTCGATGTTAGAAGAAAAGATCTTGAGTTTGATGTGAATGGTTGGGTTGATTTGAAAATTTCACCCATGAAGGGTGTAATAAGATTTGGAAAGAAAGGAAAGCTTAGTCCTCATTATGTGGCCCCATATCAGGTTTTGAGGTGTATTGGTAAAGTTGGTTATGAACTTGAGTTACCTAATGACTTGGCATCAGTGCACCCGGTGTTCCATGTCTCCTTGATGAAGAAATGTGTGGGTAATCCGACATCGATAGTACCATTGGAGAGTCTTGGTATAAAGGACATTCTTTCTTATGAAGAAGTTCTGGTTGGGATTTTGGACAGACATGTTCGGAAGTTGAGAAATAAAGAAACTGCTTATGTGAAGGTTCTTTGAAGGAATCAATTAGTTGAGGGTGCTACTTAGGAGGCCGATGCTGATATGATATCCCATTATCCTCATCTCTTTCCCTCTGTTCCTACTCTAGCTCGGGGTGTTTAGTTACTCATGGTTTGCTCTTTTGGTGTCATGTGTCTTAAATATTCCATTGATTCCTCATTTATGCATGTTCATGAAATGCTTGAATTTTTGAGAAAATGTGTTAACTTAATTGATTTATTCATGATTTTGTACATTTGAGTATGAGTTGCATATAGACCTTATGAGATGATGTTTTGAACATTCTTTAGCTTGGAGTAGATGTTTCCTCCTCAATATGTGCATTTATGTGATTTTATTCATGTTAGGCTATTAGATTTAGTTCTTACCCTCCTTATGATTTCTAGAATCCTATTCAAGGATGAATGTTCCCAAGGGGGAGATATTGTAACACCTAGGATTTGAAAAGAAGGTAACTTGTAGAATGCTAAAGTCTGGGGCCAGTACAGATGGAACCAGTGACGGTCCATAGGTCAGACCATAGACCGTAGGTGGGAACCGTTCGTGGCACGCTCCAATTATTTAGAATGTCAAGTCCCAGTACTCTTTTACGGTTCACCAGGATGATCCGTCTTTCAATATACAAGTCGTAGGTAGGTCTCGTAGGTGAGTCCCAGACTAGTGAAATTTTGAGAGCCAAAAGTGGGACTTACAGTGGCCATGTATAGATCGTAGGTTGACCAACGGACCGTACATGGGTCCCGTAGTTTGAAGGTCCAGAAAAAAGTTTCTAAACCCACCGATGATTGACCAGGACGGTACATAGTTGGACCTACGGACCATGTGTCCAACCGTCGATGGTGTCAAGCAGTTATTTTTAAGGGGGCTTTGGGTCTTTTCCTAATTGTTTTAACCCAATACTATGTTGTTTTACCCTGTACCTTGTAATACCTCGAAGTTTAGAGAGGGTCACTAGCATGTTAGAACTCCAAGGTGCCATCCCACCAAGGCCAACCTCGGCCTGTGGATGGGACCACAGACCGTAGGTGGGTCCGTGGATGGGCACCAAGGGAATTAGCATAGGCAGAACCACGGCCAGGACCCACGAACCATCGATGGGTCCACGGCTCGTGGCTAGGGAATCATAGGTCAAGTCCAATTTCTCTGTACTTAGTTACGACTGACCAGAACGGACCGTTGGTAAGTCCACGGCCCATCAGTGAGGTCTCGTGGGTCGTGGGCTGACAGGTTTAGTCAAGGGCATATGGGTCTTTTCCGGTTTTATATAAATCAAAGTGAGGTCATTTTTCCTAAGTCTAGGACCCCTATATAAGTGGTTTTAACCCCAAAACTGACCCATTAAAGTCATTATTTCCAAAACCCAAAAGAAATCCCAAAGTCTCCCTCTCAAATATTTCTCTTCCTAGAACTTGAAGATGAATAAAGAGTTTGGAGCTAGAATCAAGGTCAAGTCTCTAATACTCAAACATTTGTGGGCTTTTTGATCAAGGTATGATAGCTTTTCATGCATGGATTCCTTCCATCCATGGAGTCCCTATGATTCCCCAATTTAAAGGATGAAATTCCCCAATTTGAGTTAGGGTTTCTTCCAATGTTGTGGGTATTGATGAATGTTGATCCAATTAAGTGGATTATGATTTTTTATGCTTGAATTGAGTAGATTCAATGATTTTAGTATGAAATTACATGTACCCATGCCTAACCCATTATTTTAAGATGAATTTGATATAGATGGGTTTTACTCCATGAAAGGGGAAATTGAGGATTTAGATGTATTCAATCTAGGATTGATGAGATACATTAGAATTGAAGCTTTTATTATGAATTATGATTAATATTTCTTTGAGATTGAAGCTTATGAGATGATTATGATGTTGAATTGCTTTGAGAGTGAAGCATATGGAATGACTAAGAGATATAGTGCTTTGAGAGTAAACTTAGGATATGAATTGTTGATTATTGATGTAATTATTATGGAAGAGATAGTTCCCACATGAATTTCTTATGTTATGAATGTGAAAGGCTTTCTCACATTGAATGATTCTAGGTTGAAAGGATTGCTCACCTAAAATGAATCTAGACTAAAGACTAAAATTGATGAGGCAAGAGGTGAATACCCATGACCTCTAGATGAGTAGGATATAAGGTGATTTCCCATATTCTTTAGAGAAGAGTAAGAGGCGACTACCCTTATTCCCTAATGTTGGACATGGATGCAAGTACCCATGATCCCTTATAATCAAAAGATGTGGAGGCGAATACCCGTATCTTATAATGAAAAGATGTGGAGGGGAATACCCGTATCTTATAATGAAATGATGTGGAGGCGAATACCCATGTCATATGATGATTAGGCATGGAGGCGAATACCTATGATCCCATAAGATTGACATGGAGGCGAATACCCGTGACCATATAAGCAAGGAAAGAGGCGACTACCCATGAGCCTTTAACTAAGGCAAGGAGGTGATTTCCTCATGTCTATAAAATATAAGCTAAAGATGAGAATGATAGTTGATGAGCTTGTAGGATGGCGCAAGATGGCCTACTATGATGAGCGAGACTAGTGGAGGATTACCCATGTCTTGGTTAAGTATGCTTTGAAGTTACTTATGAAGTATCCGTTTTATGTTATAATGATTTATGTGCATTGATTATGCTTATGACTTATATTGTCTAACCCTTATGTTTATGTTTATGTTGGCTATCATATTTAGTACATGTTTGTACTAATGCATACTCTTGCCTACATTTCTTATCCAAATGTATGGTTCGGCGATATCGACTCTCATCCACGTGGCTAGGATCTTAGTAGAAGCAAGGATCGAAGATTGGTGAGTCCTCATTGCATTCGAGGATATAGCCACCATTTCTCTTATGTTCTTTCATTTCATGTTTTGAACTATTGTATGGGCGGTGTCCCAAATATATTCATGTTTTAGATGGTTTGAGATAAAGTGTATTAGACTTCCGCTTCGTTTTATAGATTTTTATTATGTTGAAAATATTTTAAATTTCTGCTAAATTTTGTTATCTTATATTATGAAAGCTAAGTGGCTTATATGAGGCCTCTCGGGGTCTTGTATGCCATGTTACGTCTAGGGTGTACCCCTAGGTCATGACCTAAGCCTTATATAATGATTTTAAACCCCCAAATCACCCAATTCGATTCACTCTCTTAAATTCCCAAAAGTTGATCAAGTTTATCCTCTCAAATATTTCTCTCTAAGGAAGAAGAAGAAGTCTAGGGTTTCAAGATCAAGTCTCCAATCCACCATAGCTTTTGGGCTTTGAAATCCAAGGTATGATAGTCTTCACCTATGGAGCTCTTCCCTCCATAGGGTTCCTAAAATCTCCAATTTTGTAAAGTTAGATTCCCCAATCAAATTAAGGCTTTTATTCAATTAACACGAGTTCCTTTCAATGTTGATCCAATTGATTGTTTTATGTCTTCTTATGCATGAATTGAAGTAATTGGATGTTTTAAGTTGAATCCCCCATGAACCCATGCATAACCCATGTTTATTAGACTATGATGACACAATTTGGGTGTTGAAGTATGAAAGATGAATTTATGAAGATATGCATGTTCTTTATGAAATTGATGAAAATGATTTAAGTTGCTTTGAGAGTGAAGCATCAATGTTGTTGTTGTTTTTGTGAAAGGATTTCTCACATACTACTCAATACATGAATGTGAAAGGGTTTTCTCCTATAAAGGATTCTTAGAATTGAAAGGTTTTCTCAACTAAACATTGAATCAATATTTAGGAGCTATTCTAATGGATTCTAGCTTGGATTTGCTATTTGATGTGCCTTCCATGAATGATAAGACAAGCATCGATTACCCATGTCTCTTAATGATAAGACAAGTTAAGACTAATGACTTTTCTGTGGGATTTATGCTTAGCACCGAGTGGAAAAGAGGTGATTACCCATGTCTCATAAACTATGTTCCACCATAGGTTTGTCTTAGATAGACATTAGCTATTGGATCCACTTAAGCTAGAAGTTTAGGGTTCTTACCTTGGAAAGTAAGGACATCTCTTTTCGGTGTGGGATAGATTCCATGCTATAGCTTATATGGTTTATATGTCGGTTAATGGCTACTTCCCACAATAATGAACTATGGTTACTTCTAGAAGTATCTCACATGCATTTTGAAGATGATTTTTACTTGCATTGACAATGATCACGATTATGTTTCTATCCTCTTATCTTATGTTTTAACTTGGTCTTTGCATGTCATGAAAAGTCCTTTAGCATGATTTCATAACTCTTATGCATTGCTATCATACTTGGTACATTCTTTGTACTAACACATACTCTTGCCTACATTATTTCACTAATGAAGGGTCCGATGCTCCTATTTCGCATCTTTGTGGCTAATGATCAACTTAGTAGCTTTTGAAGAGTGGTGAGTCCTCATGTTCTGAGGACCGAACCCTTTATTGCTTATTGTCTTTGCTTTTCCGTATTGTATGTGATGTATGGGTTACGTCTCAATCACTCTTGATGTAATAGATGGCTTTGTGACTATGTTAGACTTCCACTTCATTTTGTCATACATTTATGCTATAAACTGAATTTTAAACCCTTAAACTATATTATCTTGTATGATGCATGCTAAGTGTCTTATGTAGGACCTTTTGGCGTCTTATGTGCCATGTCATGTCTAGGGTGTACTTTGGGTTGTGACAACATCTAGATTGTTAAGTCCTAGATTCTAGCCACATCCGGTGTTGGACATTCACCGATGAGCTTTATTGAATTAGTGATTAATGGAGGTATGGGGAATGCCTTGATTCTGTGTATTTGGTATTCACTTAAAACTCAACCTGTTATAAAAACAAAAACAAAAAGAAAATGTAAACCAGGAAATAATGACTAACAATCAAATAACACAATTAGTCTAGTTTAAAATCCTTATTTCCCAGCAACGACGCCAAAATTTGATACACACAAATTACACCTCCCAAAAGAAGTATATATGGTCATAGTTCAAATAAAGAAGCTAACAGAGGTTAGGGTTGATCCCATGAGGAATGAGGTCTAGACTTAGCTTAATTATTTGTTAGTTGTACTTTTAGTCGAGTTATTTCTGTAGGGGGGGGGTTGTGAAACAAAAGCTTGATTGAATGATTATTGTAACACGTAACACAATAAGCAAGATTTAAAACTTCTAAAATCAATAAAAGATAAAACTAGGGTATATGTGTTCCCCACAAGTTCTTAACGCAGTAAACCTTATAGAAGTAACTTTGTCTAGTGTCTAGCATGCAAAGTCGGTAAGTTATCTATCAACTAAATGGATGGTAACCTAAATTAGTAAATTTCATCACACAACTTGGTCCATCTACGGTGTATGCTTTACTAACCCTTACCCTTGAGCCCAAATTAGCTATCCCTTGGTCCATTCAAGCTTTTAGATGAGGGTTGGTAGCCTCAAATCTCCATTGTATAATCTCGTTTCCCATTTGTTACCCCCTTGGTCTAGAGAGTATGAATAAGGAGAATTCTAACGTAGGACTTCGCCAAAAAACAATCAAAGTGAAGAGGAAAACAATACATGCATAAATATTATTCAAGAATTACTAGTTATTAGGTCTACTTTGTCAATTTATGATAGTTCCCACAACCGTTGTTGTGGAATTAGCTACTCATGCTTAAATGATCACAACTAATATTATTTTGGTTAAGATAAATCATGAACTTACAATTGGATTAGTTGAGTATCGGAATCTTGAATTGATGAACAAAGATGTAATATAAACTAATGATTCAAGAATTAAAATGGAAAAGTGTTTCATAAATTAATTTTCAAAACTCAAAACCAAACTCCACGAACTTAAGAAAATAAAGAAGTGACTAGTATTTATATACATCTAATCATAAATAAAACAAACTTAGAAAACATAAGAAATATAGGATTAAATAGCCTTTTCTACGGCACACTTTCTATGGCTTGTAGGTGTTTCAACATATCGTAGACACCTCACATAGAAGTTGTAACACCTCGGGCTTTAAAAAGGTAAAAATGAGTTAACGGGCAAGTCCACAAGCCTAAAACAGGCCAGGAACCCTTCACAAGACCTTAAATGGTCCGTTCAGGGCACCACTGGTCGTTTAAGGCAAGTGGACTGGCCGTTTGGGACTACCAGGACTTAGGGTCACCTAGACGGATCCTTAAATGACTAGTACAAAGTTGTACATCCCGTTTAGGGCATGTTGCCCAACCGTCCAGGGCTGCTTGGACTTTGAATTCACCTGGATGGAACCCTAAATAGCCTGTGAATCTTTGTACAGTCCGTTTAGGGGTTCATCTAGGATCAGTCATCAATTCTTAAGTTAGGGTTATTTTAGTCTTTCCCTTATGTGTTTAACACCTAAAATGCGCCATTTTAACCCCTATGCTAAGACCTTTTAAGTGATTGAAGTCCTAAAACTACTTGTTCCAAATCATTCACCTAAATTCTAATTTCCCTGCTAGTTCATAGCTAAATTCTCTCTCTAAAGCTAAGGAAGAAGAAGAATGGTTTCACTTTATGATTTTAAATTCACCTAGATATTTGGCCTTGATAACTTAGGTATGTTAGTATTCATCTATGGAGTCCTTTCCTCCATAGGGTTCCTAAAATCTTCAAGTTTTACAAGTTAGATTCTCAATTCAAAGTTAGGGTTTAATTTAATATTTATGAGTTCTTTTCAACTATGATTCAATTGATTGTTTTCGATCTTTTTGTGTATGAACTGAAGTAATTACATGATTATAAGTTGAATTCATATGAACTCATGCATGATCCATGATTTTTGAATCGTAACACATGATGGAACTTATGAACTATGAAAGATGAATTTATGAAGATACACATACTTTTATGAAGTTGATGTAAATGATTCGAGGATGCTTTGAGAGTGAAGTATCAATGTTCTTGTGAAATATTTTCTCACATATTTCTATGATTATTATTGTGAAAGAATTTCTCACATAAAGGATTCATACGGCTGGAAAGGTTTTCTCACCTATGTTGAATCAAGTTTAGGAGCTATTCCAAATGAACTCTAGCTTGGATCGGTTTCTCAATTGTTCCTTTCCATGGATGATAGTATGACGATGATTAATGACTATTCAGTGAGATTTTACTTAGCACCGAGTGAACTAGCGGTGACTACCCATGTGTCATAAACTATGTGCCACCATAGGATAATTTTCTCAGATAGACATTAGCTAGTGGATCTACTTTGTCAAATTCATGGTTCTTACCTTTGCAAGTAAGGACATCTCTTTTCGGTGTGGGATAGACAGTGGATCCCACTTTATAACTCACATGGTCTATTTCGGTTAGATGGTAAACTTCCCACAATAATTAACTAAGTTTACTTTTCAAAGTATGTCACAAAATGTCTAAAAGATGTTTTGCTTGTATTGACCATGATTCTGACTTATGTTTTCTAACCTTTTTATCTCATGAATTAGCTTGGTCATTTTATGTCTTGTAAAGTCCTTTTTAGCATGATTTCATTACTCTTATGCATTTCTATAATACATAGTACATTCACTATGCTAATACATTCTTGTGCCTACATTATTTCACTAATGTAGGGTCTGATGCTCCTACATCTCACACTCGTGGCTAGTTGATCTTTTGGCACTCAAGGATATGTGAGTCCTCATGTCCGAGGACCGAGACACTTTTATAGCTTTATGTCATTTTAGTTTTCAGAATTTTTATGTGATGTATGGGTTAGGTCCCACTCAATTCTTTTTGATGTAATAGATGGCTTGCTGAGACCTATGTTAGACTTCTACTTTTGTAAAAATCTTTTATGATATAACTGTTTTTGTAACACCTCAGAATCTAGTAGGCTAAGCAAGGAACCAAGTGAGAGGTCACAAGCCAAAGACTGATCCTGGGCACCCTTCACGAAGGCCTAGATGAGTCGTGAAGGGCACCAAGAGGCCTGGTGTAGCTCGTGAAGGCTCATAGTGTCAAGCCAAAGAAGGCTCCCCTCCCACGAGCACCTAGACGGCTCATGGTAAGCACCACGATGCGTCGTGATGCCCGTTAAGGGGGATGCAATAGCCACTTTAAGGCTGACCCTCCACACGAGCCACTAGATGGATCGTGAGAGCCAAGATGTCTCATGGAGTGGGTCGTGAGGTAACTGGGGATTTGGGCAAGTTTTCCACGCCACTGGTCAAGAACCACGACGGCCACCACGGCCCATGTGATACTTGACGGCTCGTGTGGGCCTCCATCTTGAGGTTCGCATCAGCTGTAAGCCAGGGTCAGTTGGTTCTTTTCCTAAATCATTTTATTATGATACTATGTCGTTTTACCCATACCTAGGACCTATATAAGTATATTTAACCCCAAATTCAACCCATTCAAGTCATTCTCTTAAATTTACCAAAGAAGATCAAGTTCTTTCTCTCAAAAATATTGCTCTCTCTAGAAATTTGAAAAAGAAGGGTTCAACCTAGGGTTTCAAGGCCAGTCTCCAATTCCACCATTGAAGGCAAACTTTTGGCATTAAGCTATGATAGTTTTCATCCATGGATTCCTTCCATTCATGGATTTCTCAAATTCTCCTTATTTTCAAAGTTAGAAATCCCTAATTGAGTTAGGGTTTTTCTTCTATGTTGTGGGTTCTCTTGATTATTAATTTAATTGATGGAATTATGATCTCTTATGCATGAATTGATGAAATTCTATGGTTTTATGATGATTTCCATGTTTTCCAAATTATGATGATATGATGTGGGTTTTGGATTATAAATGAGGAGTTTATGAAATTAAGCATGTTCTTTTGAAATTTATGTAAATGTTTTAAGGATGCTTTGAGAGTGAAGTATCAATGATGATGTTATTGTTGTGTTGTTGAAAGGATTTCTCATATACACATGAAAGTATGATTGTGAAAGGTTTTCTCACATAGTAAGGATTTTGTGGTTGAAAGTTCTTGTCACCTAAATGAATCAAAGATATAGATTTATCCTATGAAACCTAGCTTTGATTGGTTATTAAATGATACCTTTCCATGGATGACTTATGACCAAGCTTGGATTGGCAAGATGACGTGCCCTTTCATGGATAATGAGAACAAGTAAGAAAATGACTTTTCCATGGGATTTATGCTTAGCACCGAGAGGATATTGAGATGGAATCTCTCCCGTGAGTAGAGGCCAGGTTTCTAGAAGCAATCTCTGTATCCCTTACCTATGTGCCCCCATAGGATGATTGTCTAGATATACATTAGCTAGTGCATCCACCTAAGCTAGAAGTTCATGGTCCGTACCATGGAAAGTAGGACAACCCTTTTCGGTGTGGGAGACACCAGGGGATCATGTTATAGCTCACATGTCCTCTATGTCAGTTAAGGATACTTCCCACAATAATAATAATGAACTAAGGTTACTTCAAGAAGTATCTCACATATGTTCAAAGGTTTTAAAGATGTTAGCTTGCATTGACCATGTTTTATCACTTATGTCTTCTGAACATTCTTATATCATGTTTTAGCTTGGTCATTTCATGTCATGAAATGTCCCCTTTTAAGGATGTTATCAAATGTTTTATGCATGGCTATCATACTTGGTACATGTTTGTAGTAACACATACTGTTGCCTATATTTTCCCCAAATTTAGGGTCCGACAGTCAGGGTTCTCAGTTTCATGGCTAGAGGTTGATTTGAGAGTTTTCAAGCTTGGTGAGTCCTCATGCTTCAAGGACGGACTTTCATTGTTTTCAATTTTCTTTCTTACTTTCAGTTTTTGACATGATGCATGGGCTAGGCCCAATTTTACTCATATGTACTAGATGGCTAATGAGACAAGTCTTTAGACTTCCGTTTTGCTTTATACAATTTCATGTATTGAAATTGTCTTTTAAAGTCTTTTCATTCTACTTCTTATGTTATGAATGCTAAGTGGCTTGTATGGGACCTCTCGGGGTCCTATACACCAAGTTACGCCTAGGGGGTACCTTAGGTCTTGACAAACTTGGTATAAGAGTACAAGGTTTAGAAAGGTCCTAGGAAATCTCATAAGCCACGTCGAGTAGAGTCTCATTCATGAGTGTGAAGAGTGCCATATTTATGAATGAGAGGCTACAAGATGTTAAGGAAACTCCACTTCTTTCATTACTCTAAAGTCATGCGATAGGGTATAACTCTATAAGGTCTCTCTCCTAAGCTGTATCATATGCCTTACAGGATATAGCTACTCGAAGAGCTAATGCTAGAAGGAATGTGAGGGAGAATGTGGAATAAGAAGCTCCTCCTCAAGTTCCTCAAGCTCCGGTCGACCCTTTGGCCGAACAAGTGACTAATGCGGAGTTTAGGGCTGCTTTTCAAGTATTGGCTCAAGCCATGACGGCCCAAGCCAATAGGGAGGTTATGGTTCCCGTGAACCCAAATTTAGGTACGACGGCATCTAGAGTGAGGGACTTCACTAGAATGAATCCCCATAGTTTCATGGTTCTAAAGTTGAGGAAGATCCTCAAGAATTCATTGATGAGGTTTACAAGGTGTTGACGATAATGGGAGTGATGCCGATGGAAAAGGTGGAGTTGTCTGCTTATCAACTTAAGGGTGTTACTCAAATTTGGTTCAATCAATGGAAAGAAGTGAGACCGGAAGATGCGGGTCCTCTCGATTGGGAGAAGTTTAAGGTTGCTTTCCTTGATAGGTTATTTCCCCTTGCGTTGAGGGAGGAAAAGGTTCTTGAGTTCATTAACTTCCGTCAAGGAAGTATGAGTGTGAAGGCTTATGCTTTGAAGTTCACAAATTTGTCTCGATATGCTCCCACAATGGTTGCCGATCCTAGGGCAAAGACGAGTAAGTTCATTTGGGTGTGTCCGAAATGGTTGTTAAAGAATGTCGTACCGCCATGCTTGTTAATGACATGGTTATTTCTCGTCACATGGTTCAAGCTCAATAAATCAAAGAGGAGAAACTTAAGGAAAGGTCTAAGGAGGCAAAGAGGTTAAAGACCGGTGAGGGTAATATTTCAATATCCGATGGACATGGTCATTCTAAGTTTTGACAAAGGTTTTTCGGCAAAGGTTCCTCCAATGCTCCTTCTAAGTCCCACAAAGATAGGGTGTCTAACCTAAGACTCAAGGAGCAAATGGTAGTGGATCTTCATTGACTATGTCTACTTATGCTAGGTATGGAAAGAAGCACGAGGGTAAGTGCCTAGCCGACACGGATGGTTGCTTCGGTTGTGGTAAAAATGGTCATAAGATGAGGGATTACCCAATGCTTATGGATAAATGAAGAGAGGGCAAGCAAGCCCCTCCTAGTGGTTCGGGTTCCAAGGCTCCCAAGCAAAACTGATTCTATGCACTCCAGACTCGTGGTGAACAAGAGGGTTCTCCCGATATGGTTACCGGTATGTTGAAAGTCATCCAACTTGATGTTTATGCTTTAATTGATCCCGGTGCTCCCTTGTCTTTTGTGACGCCATATGTGGCTATGAGGTTTGATGTTCTTACGGATGTGTTGTTAGATCCTTTTTCTGTCTCTACTCCTGTTGGGGATTCTATTGTGGCTAAGAGGGTCTATAGAAAGTGTCATGTTTCCTTGTGCCATAGAGTTACTCTTGTTGATTTGGCATAGTTTGATATGCTAGATTTTGATGTTATCCTTGGTATGGATTGGCTGCATTCTTGTTATGCTTCTATTGATTGTAGAACCCATATAGTCAAGTTTCAGTTCCCGAATGAGCCTGTCCTAGAGTGGAAAAGGGGAAATTCTATGCCTAAGAGTCAGTTTGTCTCTTGTCTTAAAGCTAGAAAGATGATTGCTAAGGGTTGCATATCCCATACAGTTAGGGTGAGAGATGTGGATTCTGAAAGCCCTACTCTTGAGTGGGTGTAACACCTCGGAATCTAGTAGACTAAAAAAAGGGCTAGGTGACAAGTCACAAGCTAAGGTTTTGAGCCTGGGCACCCTTCACGAAGGCTCAGACGGACCGTGAAGGGCACCACAATGTGTGGTGTTGCCCGTGGTGGCTCACAGAACCCAGCCAAGGGAAGCTCACCTCCTACAAGCACCAAGACGGCTCGTGGTGGGCACCACGACACGTGGTGATACCCGTGAAGAGGGAGGTAGTAGCCCCTATTAGGCACACCCTCCACATGAGCCACTAGACGGCTCTTGAAGGCCTCGACGGTCTGTGGTAAGGGTCATAGTGAATGGTGGGGGGAATTTGGAGTGGCAAGCCAAGCTACTGGTCAAGGACCACGGCTTCCACTACGGGCCGTGTGGTCCTTGACGGCTCGTGAAGAGCTTCGTGAAGGAGGCTGCGCCAGTTTTAATTACGGGGCAGTTGGGTCTTTTCCAGATTTCTTTAAATCAGTACTATGTCATTTTACCCATGCCTAGGACCCATATATAAGTGATTTTAACCCCAAATTCAACCCATTCAAGTCATTCTCTTAAATTCACCAAAAGAAATGGGTTCTTCCGCTCCAAAATATTTTTGTTTCTAGAAACTTGAAGAAGAAGAAGAATTCAATCTAGGGCTCAAGGTCAAGTATCCGTTCTCCAATTATTCTTGTGCTTTGATAGAAAGGTATGATAGCTTTTCATCCATGGAATCCTTGCATCCATGGAGCCCCTAAGTTCTCCCAAGCGAAAAGTAAAAATTCCCCAATTTGAGTTAGGATTTTCTTCTAAGTTCTGGGTCTTTATGAATGTTGATTCAATTGATTGGATTATGATTGTTTATACATGAATTGAGAGGATTACATGCTTTTAGGGTGAATTTACATGTACCCATGCCTAACCCATGTTTCTAAGTAGAAATTTATGTAAATGGGTTTTATGCTATGAAATGAGAATTTATGGATTTATGTATATTCTTATAGGATAAATGAGATATAATGTGAATTGCTTTGAGATTGAAGCATATATGATGATTTATGATTAGAATGGATTTGAGAGTGAATCTTATGTGATAATTGTTGATTATTGATGTAATTGTTGTGGAAGGGATCTATCCCACATTATTTCTTATGTATGAATATGAAAGACTTTCTCACATCGAATGATTCTAGCTTGAAAGGATTGCTCAACTATAATGAATTTAAGCTTAGGAATTATGAATTGATGAGGCTAGAGGCGATTACCCATGACCTCTAATGAGATGAATATGAGGCGATTACCCATATTCCTTAGTGTTGGACTAGAGGTGAATACCCATAATCCTAAATAAAAGACAAGAGGCGAGTACCCATTTCATATGATAGAAAGACAAGAGGCGAATACCCATGTCACATGATGAAAGGACAAGAGGCGACTACCCATGATCCTAAGGTATGTTGGACAAGAGGCGACTACCCATGATCCCAAAGTAAAAAGGGGCTAGAGTCAATTACCTATGTTCCTTTATAGTAAGGCTAGAAGCGATTACCTATGTCTTTAAAAGATAATGATAAGTGATGAGCTTGGATTGTTGCTTGAGTTTGCCTTTCATGATGACTAAGACTAGTGGTGGATTACCCATGTCTTGACTAAGTATGAATTGAGGTTACTTCAAGAAGTACTCCTTAGATGTGAAATGATCTATTATGTGCATTGATTATGCTTTATGACTTATGTTGTCTAACTCTTAGGTTATGTTTTTACAAGCTATCATATTTAGTACATTTTTGTACTAACACATACTCTTGCCTACATTTCTTATCTAAATGTAGGATCCGGTGTTCCCGACTCTCATCCCCGATGCTAGGATCCATAGTAGAGGCAAGGTTGAAGATTGGTGAATCCTTATAGAATCCGAGGATTTGGCCACTAATTTCCGTATGTTCTTTTCATTTTAGTTTTGAACAATGTTGTATGGGTTGTGTCCCAAGATTCTATTGTATTAGATGGTTTTTCAGATAAATGTATTAGACTTCTGCTTCGTTTTATAAAACTTGGTTATGTTTGAAATGTTTTAAATCTTATCAATTTTCTATTATCTTGACTATGAAAGCTAAGTAGCTTATATGAGGCCTCTCGGGGTCTTGTATTCCATGTTATATCTAGGGGTACCCCTGGGTCGTGACAAACTTGGTAATCAGAGCACAAGGTTTAGAAAGGTTCTAGGATGTCTCAAAACCACGTCAAGTAAAGTCTTGTTCATCAGTGTGAAGCGTGCCATATTTATGAATGAGAGGCTACAAGATGTTTAGGAAACCTCACCTCTTAATTACTATAAGTCGTGTGATAGATTTTAACTCTATAAGGTCTCTCTCCTAATTCTTGCCTGATGGTTTACAAGATATGACTACTCGAAGAGCTTTTACTAGAAGGAATGAGGGAGAAAATATTTGTCAAGAAGCTCCTCCTCAAGCTCCGGTTGACCCATTGGCCGAGAAAGTGACTAATGCAGAGTTTAGGAATGGTTTTCATGTTTTGGCTCAAGCCGTGACAGCCAAAGCCAATATAGAGGTTGTGGTCCCTGTGAACCCAAATGTAGGTACGGCGGAATCTAGAGTGAGGGATTTTACTAGGATGAATCCTCCGAAATTCTATGGTTCTAAGGTTTAGGAAGATCCTCAAGAGTTCATTGATGAGGTTTACAAGGTATTGGCTATTATGGGAGTGATTCCGGTGGAAAAGGCAGAATTGGCCACTTATCAACTTAAAGGTGTTGCTCAAATTTGGTTCAACTAATGGAAGGAACCAAGACCGGATGATACGGGTCCCCTAAAGTGGGAAAGGTTGAAGTCTACCCTCTTTGATATGTTCTTTCTTCTTGAGATGAGGGAGGAAAAAGTTCTTGAGTTTATAAATTTCTGACAAGGGAACATGAGTGTGAAAGAATATGCTTTGAGGTTCACTCAATTGTCGAGGTATGCTCCTTCTATAGTTACCGATTCTAGGGCAAGGATAAACAAGTTCGTTTCGGGTGTGTCTGAATTGGTGGTGAAAGAATGCCGTACCGCTATGCTGGTTCATGAAATGGATATTTCTCGTCTCATGGTTCATGCCCAACAAATTGAATAGGAGAAACTTAAGGACAGGTCTAAGGAGACAAAGAGGGCTAGAACTGTTGATGGTAATTTCTCTCATGCAAGGTCTGATGAACATGGTCGTCCTAGGTTTCGACAAAGGTTTTCCGGCTAAGGTTCCTCCAATGCTCCTAAGTTCAACAAATATAGGGTGTCTAACCCTAAGCCTCCAGGAGGAAATGGTAGAGGGTCTTCATTGCCAAATTATGCTAAGTGTGGAAGAAAACATAAAGGTAAATGTCTAGCGAGTTCCAATGCTTGTTTTGGGTGTGGTAAGATGGACCACAAAATCAGGGATTATCCTCTGGTTGCTAAGAATGAGGGAGATAATTGTTGTAGGGCTCAACCCTATCCTTCATCTGGTCCAAGTGGTTCGGGTTCTAATGCTCCCAAGAAGAATAAGTTCTATACACTTTCGACTCATGGTGAACAAGAGGGTTCTTTCGATGTGGTTACCGGTATGTTGAAAGTCTTTCAACTTGATGTTTATGCTTTACTTGATCCCGGTGCTACCTTGTCTTTTGTGATGCCATATGTGGCTATGAGATTAGATGTGATTCCTTATGTGTTATTAAATCCTTTTTTTTGTTTCTACTCCTGTTGGTGATTTTATTGTGGCTAAGAGGGTCTATAGAAAGTGTCCTGTTTCCTTGTCCCACAGAGTTACTCTTGTTGATTTGGTAGTGCTTGATATGCTAGATTTTGATGTTATCCTTGGTATGGATTGCCTGCACTCTTGTTATGCTTCTATTGATTGTAGAACCTGTGTAGTCAAGTTTCAGTTTCCAAATGAGCCTATCTTAGAGTGGGAAGGGGGAAATTCTATGGCGAAAGGTCTGTTTATTTCTTTTCTTTAAGCTAGGAAGATGATTTCTAAGGGTTGCATGTACCATCTAGTTAGGGTGAGGGATATGGATTTTAAAACCCCTACTCTTGAGTCAGTCCCCGTTGTTAATAAGTTTCCGAAAGTGTTCCCAGATGATTTACCCGGTATTCCTCCAGAAAGGGAAATAGACTTCAGTATTGAACTTCACCCAGATACGTAGCCCATTTCTATTCCTCCTTACCGAATGGCTCTGGCAGAACTTAAGGAATTAAAAGAGCAATTCATAGATTTGTTGGATAAGGGTTTCATCCGACCGAGTATCTCTCCATGGGGTGCTCTAGTTTTGTTTGTTAAGAAGAAAGAGGGTTCACTTCGTATGTGTATTGACTACCGACAATTGAATAAGGTGACCATTAAGAATAAGCATCCTCTTCCCAGAATAGATGATTTATTTGACCAACTCCAAGGAGTGAGTTACTTTTTTAAGATTGACTTTAGGTCGGGTTATCACCAATTGAGGGTGAAGGATTATGATATTCCAAAAATGGCTTTTAGAACCTGGTATGGTCATTATGAGTTTTTGGTGATGTTATTTGTTTTGACTAATGCTCCGGTGGCATTTATGGATTTGATGAATAGGTTGTTTAGACAATACCTTGATATGTTCGTAATTGTATTCATTGATGATATATTGATTTATTCGAGAAGTGAGGACGATCACATCAATCATTTGAGGATTGTGTTGCAAATTCTCAAGGACCAACAACTCTTTGCAAAGATTAGCAAATGCGAGTTTTGGATAAGATCTGTGGCTTTTCTTGTCCACATTGTTTAAAGTAAGGGTATTGAGGTAGATCCTAAGAAGATGGATGCGGTCAAAAGTTGGCCTAGACCTCTATTCCCTTCGGATATTAGAAATTTCTTGGGTTTGGCTGGTTACTACAGAAGGTTTGTTGAGGGGTTTTCTTCGATAGCCTCTCTATTGACAGCTTTGACTCAAAAGAAGGCCAAGTTCATATGGTCTGAAACACGTGAGAAGAGTTTTCAAGAATTGAAAGATAGACTTACTTTCACTCCGGTGTTGATTTACCAGAAGGGACTGACGCATTTGTTGTTTATTGTGATGCCTCGAGAGTTGGGTTAGGATGTGTACTTATGAAAAATGGGAAATTTATTGCCTATGCTTCAAGACAACTTAAGATTCATGAGAATAATTATCCTACCCATGATCTCGAATTAGCGGCGGTGGTTTTTTGCCTTAAAGATTTGGAGGGATTATTTGTATGGTGTTCATGTAGATGCTTTCAATGACCATAAGAGCTTGCAATATGTGTTTAATAAAAAAGATCTTAATCTTCACTAAAGAAGGTGACTTGAGTTACTTAAGGATTACGATATGAGTGTTCTCTACCACCCTGGGAAGGAAAATGTGGTGGCGGATGCTCTTATCCGATTATCAATGGGTAGTGTTGCCCATATAGAAGAGGGTAAAAGAGAATTGGTACGAGATGTACATAGATTGGCCAAATTAGGTGTTCGGTTAATGGACTCCTCCAAGAGTGGTGTTGTGGTTCAAAATGGTTCAGAATGGTCTTTTGTGACAGATGTGACAACCAAGCAATGTCTTCATCCAACCTTAGTAGAATTGAAAGAAGTGGTGCTTAGAAAGTTTGTTGAGGCTTTCTCCCAAGGGGGATATGGTGTGCTTAGATATCAAGGTCGTTTGTGTGTTCCTAATGATGATGACTCGAGGGAACATATCTTGTCAGAAGCCCATAGTTCTCGGTATTCCATTCACCCGTGAGCCACCAAAAGTACCGTGACTTGTGGGATTTGTGGTTAACTGTCCAAATTGCCAACAAGTGAAAGTTGAGCATTAGAAACCGGGAGGTTTATCCAAAGACATTATTATTCCTACTTGGAAGTGAGAAGATTTGAATATGGACTTCATAGTAGGGTTACCTTGTTCTCAGTGACAATATGATTCGATTTGGGTTATAGTAGACCAAATGACAAAATCGGCTCATTTTATTCCCGTCAAAGTTTCTTATTTGGCGAAAGATTATTCTAAGTTGTACTTGAGTGAAATGGTAAGGTTGCATGGAGTGCCCTTGTCCATTATCTCTGTTCGAGGTACTCAATTTACTTCTTAGTTTTGGAAATCTTTCCAAAAAGGTTTGGGTACTCATGTTAAGCTTAGCACGACTTTTCATCCACAAACCGATGGGCAAGCGGAGTGTACTATCCAAACTTTGGAAGATATGTTGAGGGCATGTGTCATTGATTTTAAGGGTAATTGGGATGACCATTTGCCATTGATCGAGTTTGCTTATAATAATAGCTATCACTCAAGCATTGGTATGGTTCCATTTGAGGCGCTTTATGGTAGGAGGTGTAGATCTCCTAAAGGCTGGTTTGAGGTGGGTGAAGTTGCCTTGATAGGACCCGAGTTGGTTCATGAGGCTATTGAGAAAGTGTGACTTATTAGAGAGAGGTTGAGAACAGCCCAAAGTTGAAAAAAGTCCTATGCCGATGTTAAAAGAAGAGATCTTGAGTTTGATATTTATGATTGGTTTTACTTGAAAATATCACCCATGAAGGGTGTAATGAGATTTGGGAAGAAAGGAAAACTTAGTCCCCGTTATGTAGGCCCATATCAAATTTTGAGAAGTGTGGGTAAGGTTGCTTATGAACTCGAATTGCCTAATGATTTTGCATCGGTGCATCCGGTTTTCCTTGTCTCTATGTTAAATAAATGTGTTGGAGATCCGACATCTATAGTTCCCTTAGATGGTTTGGGAGTTGATGAAAATCTTTCTTATGAAGAGTTTCCGGTTGAGATTTTAGACCGGCAAGTTAAGAAGTTGAGAAACAAAGAAGTTTCTTCCGTCAAAGTGTTTTGAAGGAATCACTTAGTTGAGGGTGCTACTTGGGAGGCCGAGGCCGATATGATGTCCCGATATCCTCATCTCTTTCCTTCTACTCCTATTCTAGCTTGAGTTATTGAATTCTTCATGGTTTACTCTTTGTTTTGGTGTCATGTGTTTTAGATATTCCCATGATTCCTTTTTTTATACATGTTCATGAAAAACTTAAATTTTAAAAGAAAATGAGTTTATATGATTGATTTTCCTCATGTTGTTGTGCATTGAGTATGAGTTGCTTATAGACTTCATGAGATGAATTGTTGAACATGCTTTAGCTTGGAGTTGATGTTTCCTCCTCGGATATATGCATAAGAGTATAAGTTGCATATGGATTTCATGATATGATGATATGAGTATGTTTTATCTTGGAGTTGATGTATCCTCCTCGATATGTGCATTTATGTGATTGCATGCATGATGGACTGCTAGTCTTGAGTCTTTTCTTTCATGAGATGTCTAGAATTCCATTCGAGGATGAATGTTCCCAAAGGGGAGGTAATGTAACACCTCGGAATCTAGTAGACTAAGCAAGGGGCTATGACAAGTCAGAAGCCAAAGTTTTTAGCCTGGGCACCCTTCACGAAGGCCCAGACGGACCGTGAAGGGCACCACGAGGTGTGGTGTTGCCCGTGGTAGCTCACACAACCCAGCCAAGGGAAGCTCACCTCCCACTAGACATAAGACGGTTCGTGGTGGGCACCACGGCACGTGGTGATGCCCGTGAAGAGAGAGGCAGTAGCCCCTCTGAGGTAGACCCTCCACACGAGCCACTAGAGGATCGTAAAGGCCTTGACGGGCCATGAGAAGGGTCGTGCTGAAGGGGGGTCATTTGGAGTGGCAAGCCAAGTTACTGGTCAAGGACCACGGCTGCCACTACGTGCCGTGTGGTCCTTGACGGCTCGTGAAGAGCATCGTTAAGGAGGTTGCGTCAGTTTTAATTAAGGGGCGGTTGGGTCTTTTCCAGATTTCATTAAATCAATACTATATCGCTTTACCCATTCCTAGGATCTCTATATAAGTGATTTTAACCCCAAATTCAACCTATTCAAGTCATTCTCTTAAATTCACCAAAAGAAATGGGTTCTTCCTCTCTATAATATTTTTCTCTCTAGAAACTTGATGAAGAAGAAGAGTTCAAGCTAGGGCTCAAGGTCAAGTCTCATTTCTCCAATAATTCTTGGGCTTTGATAGAATGGTATGATTTCTTTTCATCCATGGAATCCTTGCATCCATGGAGCCCCTAAGTTGTCCAAAGTGACAAGTAGAAATTCCCCAATTTGAGTTAGGGTTTTCTTCTAAGTTATGGGTTTTTATGAACGTTGATTCAATTGATTCGACTATGGTTGTTTATGCATGAATTGAGAGGATTACATGCTTTTAGGATGAATTTACATGTACCCATTCCTAACCCATGTTTCAAAGTAGAAATTGATGTAAATGGGTTTTATGCTATGAAAGGAAAATTTATGGATTTATGTGTATTCTTATAGGATAAATGAGATAAAATGTGAATTTCTTTGAGATTGAAGCATATATGATGATTTATAATTAGAATGGCTTGGAGAGTGAAGCTTATGTGGTAATTGTTGATTATTGATGTAATTGTTGTGGAAGGGATCTTTCCCATGTATGAATGTGAAAGGCTTTCTCACATCGAATGATACTAGGTTGAAAGGAATCCTCACCTAAAATGAATTTAAGCTTAGGAATTATGAATTGATGAGGCTAGAGGCAATTACCCATGACCTCTAATGAGATGAATATGAGACGATTACTCATATTCCTTAGAGTCGGACTAGAGGTGAATACCCAGGATCCTAAGTAAAGGACAAGAGGCGAGTACCCATGTCATATGATAGAAAGACAAGAGGCGAGTACCCATGTCACATGATGAAAGGACAAGAGGCGACTACCCATGATCCTAAGGTATGTTGGACAAGAGGCGACTACCCATTATCCCAAGGTAAAAAGGGGCTAGAGGCGATTACCCATGTTCCTTTATATTAAGGCAAGAGGCGATTCCCCATGTATTTAAAAGATAAGCTAGGATAAGTTACGATAGGTGATGAGCTTGGATTGTTGCTTGAGTTTGCATTCCTTGATGAGTAATACTAGTGGCGGATTACCCATGTCTTGACTATGTATGAATTGAGGTTACTTCAAGAATTACTCCTTATATGTGAAATGATCTATTATGTTCATTGATTATGCTTTATGACTTATGTTGTCTAACTCTTATGTTATGCTTTTACAAGCTATCATATTTAGTACATTTATGTACTAACACATACTCTTGCCTACATTTCTCATCCAAATGTAGGATCCGACGTTCAAGACTCTCATCCCCGTGGCTAGGATCCATAGTAGAGGCAAGGTTGAAGATTGGTGAGTCCTCATAGCATCCGAGGATTTGGCCACTAATTTCCTTTTGTTCTTTTCATTTTAGTTTTGAACAATGTTGTATGGGTTGTGTCCCAAGATTCTATTTTATTAGATGATTTTTGAGACAAGTGTATTAGACTTCCGCTTCGTTTTATAATACTTTGATTATGTCTGAAATGCTTTAAATCTTATCAATTTTCTATTATCTTGACTATGAAAGAAGGTATGCCATGTTATGTCTAGGGGGTACCCCTGGGTTGTGACAAACTTGGTAATCAGAACACAAGGTTTAGAAAGGTTCTAGGATGTCTCAAAACCACGTCAAGTAGAGTCTTGTTCATGAGTGTGAAGTGGGCCACATTTATGAATGAGAGGCTACAAGATATTTAGGAAACCTCACTTATTTATTACTCTAAGTCGTGCAATAGAGTTTAACACTATAAGGTCTCTCTCATAATCCTTATCCGATGGTCTACAGGATATGACTACTCGAAGAGCTTTTGCTAGAGGGAATGAGGGAGATAATGTTGGTGAAGAAGTTTCTCCTCAAGCTCCTCAAGTTTCGGTTGACCCTTTGGCCAAGCAAGTGCCTACTGCGGAGTTTAGGACTATTTTTCAAGTTTTGGCTCAAGCCATGACGGCCCAAGACAATAGGGAGGTTATGGTCCCCGTGAAACCAAATATGGGTATGGCGGCATCTAGAGTGAGGGATTTCACTAGGATGAATCCTTCGGAATTCTATGGTTCTAAGGTTGAGGAAGATCCTCAAGAGTTCATTGATGAGGTTTACAAGGTATTGGCTATTATGGGAGTAACTCCGGTGGAAAAGGCGGATTCAGCCGCTTATCAACTTAAAGGTGTTGCTCAAATTTTATTCAACCAATGAAAGGAAGCAAGACCGGAAGATGCTGGTCCCTTAGAGTGGGAAAGGTTCAAGTCTGATTTCCTTTATAGGTTCTTTCCTCTTGAGATGAGGGAGGCAAAAGTTCTTGAGTTTATTAATCTATGACAAGGAAACATGAGTGTGAAAGAATATGATGTGAGGTTCACTCAATTGTCGAGGTATGCTCCTTCTATAGTTGTTGATTCTAGGGAAAGGATGAATAAGTTCATTTCAGGTGTGTCCAAATTGGTGGTGAATGAATGTCATACCGCTATGCTGGTTCATGACATGGATATATCTCGTCTCATGGTTCATGCCCAATAGATTGAAGAGGAGAAACTTAAGGACAGGTCTAGGGAGACAAATAGGGCTAGAACCGGTGATGGTAATTTCACTCATGCAAGGTACGATGGACATGGTTGTCCTAGGTTTTGACAAAGGTTTTCCAGGTAAGGTTCCTCCAATGCTCCTAAGTTCAACAAAGATAGGGTGTCTAACCCTAAGCCTCAATGAGGAAATGGTAGTGGGTCTTCATTGCCAAATTGTGCTAACTGTGGAAGAAAGCATGAAGGTAAATGTCTAGTGGGTTCCAATGCTTGTTTTGGGTGTGGTAAGATGGACCACAAAATATGGGATTGTCCTTCAGTTGCTAAGAATGAGGGAGATAATCATCGTAGGGCTCAACCCTATCCTTCATCTGGTCCAAGTTGTTCGGGTTCTAATATTCCTAAGAAGAATAGGTTTTATGCACTTCAGACTCGTGGTGAACAAGAGGGTTCTCCCGATGTGGTTACCGGTATGTTGAAAGTCTTTCAAATTTGTTACCGGTATGTTGAAAGTCTTACGTTTAGCTGGTTACTACAGAAGAATTGTTGGGGGATTTTCTTTGATTGCCTCTCCATTGACAACCTTGACTCAAAAAAAGGATAAGTTCATATGATTCGAAGCATGTGAGAAGAGTTGAAGGATAGACTTACTTCCGCTCCAGTGTTGACTTTGCCAAAAGGGACTGATGGTTTTGTTGTTTATTGTGATGCCTCGAGAATTGGGCTAGGATGTGTACTTATGCAAAATGGGAAGTTTATTGCCTATGCTTCAAGGCAACTTAAGGTTCATGAAAATAATTATCCTACCTATGACCTTGAACTAGGGGTAGTTGTTTTTGCCTTAAAGATTTGGAGGCACTATTTGTATGGTGTTCATGTCAATATTTTCATCGATCATAAGATTTTACAATATGTATTTAATCAGAAGGATCTAAATCTTCACCAAAGAAGGTGGCTTGAGTTATTAAAATATTATGATATAAGTGTTCTCTATCCCCCCCCCCAATAAAGTGAATGTGGTGGCGGATGCTCTTAGTCGGTTATCTATGGGTAGTGTTGGTCATATTGAAGAAGATAAGAAGGAGTTGGTTCGAGATGTTCATAGATTGGCCCGGCTGGGTGTTCAGTTAGTGGAATCTACTAGGGGTGGTGTTATAGTCCACAATGGTTCAGAATCATCTTTTGTGGCGGATGTGAAAGCTAAGCAAGGTCTTGATCCAACTTTTGTTGTAATGAAGGAAGCGGTACTTAAAAAGTCTGTAGAGGCTTTTTCCCAAGGGGGGATGGTGTACTTAGATACCAAGGTCTTCTGTGTTTTCCGAATTTTGATGACTTGAGGGAACTGATCTTGTTAGAAGCCCATAGTTCTCGGTATTTCATTCACCCGGGAGCCACCAAGATGTACCGTGGTTTGTGGGAGATCTATTGGTGGAATGGGATGAAAAAAGATATCGCAAAATTTTTGGCTAAATGTCCTAATTGTCAACAAGTGAAAGTTGAGCATTAGAAATCGGGAGGTTTGTCCCAAGACATTAGCATTCCTACTTGGAAGTGGGAAGATTTGAATATGGACTTCATTGTTGGTTTGCCTCGCACCAGGCGACAACATTACTCGATTTGGGTCATAGTAGATCGAATGATGAAATCAAATCATTTTATTCCCATTTAGATTTCTTATTTTGCGGAGGACTATGCTAAGTTGTATTTGAGGGAAATGGTAAAGTTGCATGGATTGCCTTTATCCATTATCTCAAATCGTGGTACCCAATTCACTTCTTAGTTCGGGAGATCTTTTCAAAAGGGTTTTGGTACTAATGTTAAGCTTAGTAAGACCTTTCATCCCCAAACTGATGGGCAAGCGGAGCGTACTATCAAAACTTTGGAAGATATGTTGAGAGCTTGTGTGATTGATTTCAAAGGTAATTGGGATGATCACTTGCCTTTGATTGAGTTTGCATATAACAATAGTTATCACTCGAGTATTGGTAAGGCTCCATTTGAGGCATTGTATGGTAGAAGGTGTAGATCTCCAATAGGTTGGTTTGAGGTGGGTGAATTTGCCCTAATAGGTCCCGAGTTAGTACATGCGGCTATGGAGAAAGTTTGACTTATTAGAGAAAGATTGAAAACGGCTCAAAGTCGGCAAAGGTCATATGTTGATGTAAGAAGAAAGGATCTTGAATTTTATTTCCACGATTGGGTCTATTTGAAAATCTCACCCATGAAGGGTGTAATCAGGTTTGTAAAGAAGGGGAGGCTTAGTCCCTTATATGTGGGCCCATATCAGATTTTGAGGCGTATTGGTAAGGTTGCTTATGAGCTTGAATTGCCTAATGAATTGGCATCGGTGCATCCAGTTTTCCATGTCTCTATATTGAAGAAATGTGTTGGTTATCCGTCATCCATAGTCCCTTTAGAAGGTTTGGGAGTTAAGGAGAGTCTTTCTTATGAAGAAGTTCCGATTGAGATTTTAGACCGGCAAGTAAAGAGGTTGAGAAATAAAGAAGTCACTTCCGTGAAAGTGGTGTGGAGGAATCAGTTAGTTAAGGGTGCTACTTGGGAGGACGAGGCCGATATTATGTCCCGATATCCTCATCTCTTTACTTCTACCCCTACTCTAGCTTGAGGTAATGAGTTCCTCATGGTTTACTCTTTGTTTGGGTGTCATGTGTCTTAGATATTCCCATGATTTCCTCATTTATGCATGTTCATGAAAAAACTTAAGTTTTGAGAAAATGAGTCAACTTGATTGATTCCTACATGTTTATGTGCATTTGAGTATGAGTTGCATATAGACTTCATGATGTGATGTTCTGAACATGCATTAGCTTGGAGTTGAGGTTTCCTCCTCGAATATGTGCATTTATGTGATTACATGCATGATAGGTTGCTAGTTTGGAGGTCTTTTCTTCAATAGTTATCTAGGATCCCATTCGAGGACGAATGTTCCCAAAGGGGAGATAATGTAACACCTCAGAATCTAGTAAGCTAAGCAAGGGACAAAGTGAAGGTCACAAGCCAAAGATTGAGGTTGTGCACCCTTCACAAAAGGCCTAGATGAGCCGTGAAGGGCACCACGAGGCCGGGTGTAGCTCGTGAAGGCTCACAGTATCAACCCAAAGAGGGATCCCCTCCCACGAGCACCTAGACGGCTCGTAGTAAGCACCACAACGTGTAGTGATGCCCGTTAAGGGGGAGGCAGTATCCACTTTAAGGTCGACCCTCCACACGAGCCACTAGACAACTCGTGAGAACCATGACGGCTCGTGGAGTGGGTCATGAGGTAAGTGGGGTTTTGGGAAAGTTTTCAAGGCCACTGGTCAAGGACCACAACTGCCACCACGACCTATGTGATCCTTGATGGCTCATGTGGGAATCCATCTGAGGTTCGCGTCTGCTGTAAGCCAGGGTCAGTTGGGTCTTTTCCTAAATCATTTTATTATGATTCTATGTCGTTTTACCCATGTCAAGGACCCCTATATAAATATTTTTAACCCCGAATTCAACCCATTCAAGTCATTCCCTTAAATTTACCAAAGAAGATCAAGTTCTTTCTCTCCAAAAATATTTCTCTTTAGAAATTTGAAGAAGAAGGGTTCAACCTAGGGTTTCAAGTCAAGTCTCCAATTCCACCATTGAAGGTAAGCTTTTGGCATTAACGTATGATAGTTTTCATCCATGGATTCCTTCCATTCATGGAGTTCCCAAATTCTCCTAGTTTTCGAAGTTAGAAATCTTCAATTGAGTTAGGGTTTTTCTTCTATGTTATGGGTTCTCTTGATTATTGATTTGATTGATGCAATTATGATCTCTTATGCATTAATTGATGAAATTCTATGGTTTTATGATGATTCCCCATGAACCCATGTAATTCCCATGTTTTCCAAATTATGGTGATATGATGTGGGTTTTAGATTATGACTGAAGATTTTATGAAATTAAGCATGTTCTTATGAAATTTATGTAAATCTTTTAAGGATGCTTTGAGAGTTAAGTATCAATGATGATGTTGTTGTTGTGTTGTTGAA